>KZ347519.1:2845-16293 GCA_002352805.1 Teladorsagia circumcincta | reverse complement strand
TTAAAATCCACATATACTGGAGAAAAGAAGATATAATAGGCTTGCCAATGATATTTAGGGTTAAAGGTTTCAAAAGAAATTTCTGTGTGAAAATATCTCAAGTATCCATGGTATCTCAAAACCCGCATTACTTTCCGAACAACCTAATATTTTTAGCTGATTTAGTGTTGTACTTTGGCCACAGAGAAAGCTTGGGTGTGTCAGTGTACGTAGTGCACGGGCCAGACGTCTTCGCACAAAGTGAGCGTGATGCTCGTGCTTTGGAGCTCAGAAGACACCTGTAAGCAGACCTCGAGCCAAATTTAACTTTCGACTAAAAAATTAAAAGTGAAGAGCAGGTGGCCACGGCTATATTTTGCAGAAAATTTGAATTCAGAAAATACAAAGGAATTATTATGAAACTCATCGAAAAGCAAGTTATGGCTGAGTAACAGTGAAGGACTGGTGATTTGAATCAAATTTTGATATTAATGATCAATTTAAAGGAAAAATGGTAATTGACGCGGAAGATGGCCCGAACTCTCGACGCCAATCTTGAGAACCAACCATTTTAAACGTTAGGGCATCGCATGTCTTCTCAGGTAGACAGAAACCTCCGAGTTACGGGCCTCAGCAGTGTTAGCAGCGTATGCTGCCGACACGTCCACTCATCCGTGATTGGCTACCACCACCGCGTTACTGTGTGCAGACACGAACCAGCCAGTCATATACTAGTGGGCGCACCTGCAGCATATGCTGCTGACACTGCTGCGGCCCGTAACTCGGAGGTTTCTGCTGCAAGTCCACCTAAGTTTGGCATCCGTGGCACGGCTACGCTGACCACACAACTGCATCAAGAAGGTGTTAAATAAAACTTCGTAACCCCAATCAATGAACTATTCCACACAATCGTCAAGTCTGACATCCATCTTATGGGAACAAGACGTGGTTTTGCAGCGAAGGGCATGCAAAGTCTTACCTCCAGAGACAACCTCCTTTGAGGCAGCACCTGCCTACAGGAGGCGGACTTGGTCTACGATTGCTTGAAGTTATAAATGCCGGCCTCGTGAAGCAATTAAAGAGAGTAGAGGCAGAACAAGGTGCTCGTTTCTATCGTGAAACCAGCACGGGGAACAATTTTTGAAAAAAAAAAGATCCCTTCTCCCGGATTCCGCGCCAATTCCCTTGTTTCTTTCTTCAGGTGCATCACTCATCTCAAACTTCTTTTCTGAAGGCGACCCATTTATCGTACTGTACGCCTTTAAAGGTGCACTCGTGATCATGTGGGTGTAGTCCGCAAGCTCAGAAATAAAAGTGGAGGGGCGGAGTGGACCATCAATGAAGAAGAACGAAAATGAACAGTCAAAACCACTGGGGGAATTTGTCTTTTGTGAGAAGGTAGACACTAAATTCGAAGCAAGAGAACAGATCCAAAGAGAAGAGTGTACAGGAAACGAGCGAGACGCATACAACACTCATTCGCAAAAGATGGACGTGCGCTGATACATGGACTACGCTGATGCATGCATTTATACAAACCATGGGCACCTGGTGCCTTTGCCAGGCATTTGAATTGCAAGAGTGACAATTTGCTGAGCGACTAGGGTACCTAAACCCGAATCACATGCTTCGATGCAAACGGCTTATTCGTACAAGAAATTTCCGGTAGAACAACCAACTGGGACCGGGTGCAGCAAGGTCCAACTCGAGAATGAGTCCCCAAAACTGTGCGTATCTACCTTGGTCAATGACGCAGTTCTCATGGCCAAGAATAAGGAAAGCGTCCAGAGATGCAACTTTTGAGAAGCCATCCTCTAAATGGGCCTTCCTGTTACATATACAGCATAGCAATGACATACCTATTAACATCAAAGAATGGACGACTGCCAAAAACGGTTCTCAAAAACTTCTGCATATCAATGGAGTGTCTCCAAGAAAATGCTGAAAGAATATTATGAATAAAATAGCATATGTATACAGGTTAAAAGATGTTTACCTTCAATTTGCGCAAGTCTTTCGTTCATATCATTCATGTGGCTGTGCAGCCTATCCATGAATAAGTCGACGTTCGATACTTCATCAATGACCCATCCTTTTTCCTTACATTTGTCCGCAAACAACTTCGCCTGCGCAGCACATTTTTCGCGAAATTCGTTGTTGCACAAGACACCTACAAAGTATAATGTGAGACTACCAGAGAAAGTGTGTGAAACGTGAATTGTAGTAGTGGTTTGATCACCAGTACTCGCTTTCTTAGAGAGATTCACATGAGATGGATCTCAGATCAATTGCGCCACTAAATATCAAACTATTTGACAAATGATCTCTGATACGTTGATCTTCCCAGGTATGACATACCTTATTATTTATTTAGTCGTGAGAACCAAGAAGAGGTAAAGAAAGCAAAGCAAAGTAGAAAGCATTACTAGAAAAAGAACAAAAATGCAAGGTATGACTCTGTAGAACTTTTCAGAGTAACTTGACGCTACCAAAGAGACGGCCATCAAAAATCGACTGTTTTCGGCGTCCAAGCGCTAGGACGGTAGATAAAGCCAATTCTTCTATTGGCATTGTGGGGACACTTGACTAAAACGGACTACTATGTCCGGAAGAAAGAGTGGGAAAGGGGTTCCTGACAGGAAAAGAGCTTCTCCGAAAGTCTTTGGCCAGGAATAGGCAAAACATGCCAGGAATAATTGTGGACAAATGCGTAAGAAGTCCCTCCGAATCGAACCGCTTATCACGGGATGGTTCCTTCACATCCACCACATTCTAATGTCACAGGCATGTGACAATTACTTCCTTTCTGAACACTCCTGCTAGGGAAGATTAATTTGATGAATTTTTTTTTCCGAGACCCGGTCGAGTGGGTGGAGCGTATAGCAGCGAGCTCATTCAACAGCTCGTTTATCAACAGCACTGTTTGCAAGAATATCCTGGGTGCCTTCCCATGTGAATTGAGGAAAACAACATGGTGGGATCAAGCTCTCAATAAAAGATGAAAGTACTGACCAGAGTGAACTAAGAGGAGTGGTCGCATAAAGGCCTCGAGGAGGAAAGGAAGGTCATGCGAAAAAACTCCTGGGTGAATGATGACACTGCTGACACGTTTCTTTTCGTGGAACTTTCACAAAGCACATTCTATTTCAGATTTGACAGAATGCGCTTAACAATATTGACCTAGTGCCGAAAGTCGTCGTCAACCAAGAACAACCGTCGGTAATACGTGGTTTCAAAAATTGCTCCTGTTTGTCGTTGTTCAATAACGTAGAAAAAAGTGTAAGAATGTTTTCAAAATCTGCTCTTTAGCGTGTTGTGATCGAGTCAATCGTGAGCATGGCATGAAATCGGTTTTTCACGAAGAATGTGCATCCCAATAAGCAGGCCAAACTTCTCAACATTTTGACAGCAGTTAGGTTTTTTAAAGAAATCAAAATACTCAGCAAAAAAGGAAACGTGTTCTAGTCGGGCATTATTCACTAAAGTCGGCCGTAATTCTATCATAGCCACTGAACTGACTGACCACACCTCGAAAGTGTGCAAACTATCCGACTCACCTTGTATCTCACTACTGGGCGAAAAAGAGCGCACACTCCTGCTAAAACATAATTTGTTAAAAAGAAACTATGAATATTCCGCCAGCCTTTCCATCAATGCATTATGAATGGTTGAAAACTTACTGTGAACCTCCCTCTGCTTTCATGGAGCTCTCAAGGTCTTCTTCGGGGCCTATGTCTTCTATCAGAACATGATTTTGCACATCATTGCTTTTACGAATTTCGCTGATTTTATCAGGTTCTGAGTAAAGAATGGATAGTAAAAGGAATAGCAAGTAGCCAATGAGCTGAAATGAAAATCGCTACACGAGCTCACCATTCTCCACAATAAGGGCTTGTCGAAAGGGTAAATCACCGCATCCCCATGGCGTGCGCCGTAAGCTAAAAAGCAGGTATCTAAATCTGAATGTATCATTGCATACCAAAGCATGGAGATCAAATGAAAATATGCAGACGCTAAGTTCGCAACGACTTGGGAGATAACCTTGGAAATCATCGGAACAAGATAGAAGTGAACACTTGATACAGAAAAGGATCAACAAGTGAATCGTTTTCGGCGACGAATGAAAACCTCTGAACAACAGAAGCCTAAGATTGGAAAACAAACCTTTCCACAGAGAAGTCTTCCGGTTGAGGTGCGCAACCCTCATGCAGCTTTCGCCTTCCTGAGATATGGTAGAAGTCCAAATCCACGGCCTCAAATCCGTCTATATTATACATGAGCATGGAGGCTACAATAAATTTAAAGTTCTCATGGGAAGTATTTCTAAGCAATAGCAATCAACGAATACATGATCCAATTTCAAAGAGATCCCCATTGGATGGAAGTCGTTTTTACAGCCAGTTCACCCCCCCCCCCTTCCGCGTTACACTGGGCTATCCATCCAACAGAGCGATATTGTGGTAAACTTCAAGGTGAGAATGCTTGATTAATCCCTTTTCGTAACAGCTCCACAGCGCATAGTTAATCTGGCAATGAACACCACCAGACATGCAGACATCAAATTACAGCAGTTATATAATAACAAGCTGCACCTGTTATACTTCTCAGATACTCCTAGGGTGTATGGCTCACAAAGTAAAAACAATGAAAACTGGTAACGTCGCTCCATATAGTACACTAATAGAAGCAACGTTTCGATCAAATTGAAAAATCCACCACCCATCATCAAATAGTGATGCTGAGATCACGGATAGTGAAAGAAGACACTAAGTAGATTCCCAACTAAAGTGGCTACCATTTCTCAACTTGTTTGGGTAATTTCACGTCCAAATGCGGTCTTACTCAAGCTATCTATTCCAAGGCCTTGTCTTTACAAAGGGCTTTTGCTTTCTCTACTACACCACTTCTACGAAGACATTCCCTTCTAGACCGTCCGAGGGTACGAGACAAGAGGCCCGTCGCGCGGCGATAACGCCAACACGCAGACGGGTCAGCGGATGAGTCGCAGCTCGTACAACAGTGATTTCTCAGGGTAAGTAGAATGCACTATAGCACGTCCCAAACCACGAAGCGTGTACTGCGACTCGTCCGCATCTCTGCCTTCTCGCCGCGACGGGCCTTCTGTAGGCTAACAACCGTTCAGAAAACGTACACGATAGATAGCTAAACATGTGTAACGGCAACACTTACCATGGAATCCTACCCAAATCTACGGTTTTTGCATTATCTTCCTGGAGCCCGGAGAGTTCTCAATTCCTACACGCATCCCTTTATTGAAATAGACTCCACTCACTTGTTGTAGGTTGGTCACACAAATCATCGACACTGCTTGAACTACACTCAATGAGTGAACATAGGAAAGGATCCTGTTCTTCCAAAGACGGAAGGACTCCTAAAAAATTTCCATAAAACTTGAACAAGAAACTTTCGCGTACAATTTCAAAAATTTCACCACTTTGAAAATGATAGGAGAAAGATGCGGTGAAAGAAAGAGGCTGATGCGCAGTCAGAATGTAGTGTTCAAGCAACGCACAGCGGAAGGGAAATACATCTTAGCTTGCAGAACGAAGTAATTGTGATTCGCGTGCTGTTTCAGATGAATACCGCAGCAGAATCTTTCTCTTTATCAATAAGTGAATGTGCAGGCACTAGGAATGATTGGTCACAACCGAGAACTCACCACAAGTTTTGAGTGCACGGCCGTGGGCTGCCGAGGAAAGCTGCGTGCTCCACCAGTACTCTTCTGATCTATGTAGACCTACTTATCCCTCCTATACTAGAAGCGGGAACTCGGAAATGCAGAGCAACGTACTACGATACAGTAAACTCTTCGACCGCAGCACGTGTTTTGCATATTTTTTGGCCGCGTGGGGCGATTTCGCCAACGCACCTATATCACCTTACGCCTTTATTCTCTGTTTATAATGCACAAATCATGAATGTCGCAGTGTAAATTCCGAAAATAAGCTGGACAAGGAGGTTACGTAGAGATGTAGCAGGAGAATTTTGCACCAAAGTGACAGAAGAAGAACAAAAATGTTAACTTCTGTTACAAATGATACCGGAAGTACTTCTTCCTACCTTGGTTGCTCTGTTAATAAATATATCTTGCCATCCATAGAGTTTGTATTCACTTGTACTCCAATATCTTACGTACGTGAATGTTTACGACAGTAAAAGAAAAATGAAGTATGTATGAAGAAAACTAAAAATTAGTGATCTAGTAATGTTTTGATGCATTCTTTATACTACAAATACAAACACTCGGGAAGAAGGAGAGTAGTGCCAGGACAAAACGGTGACACGCTCGCGCGTCAAAAGTCCCTTGCAGCCTGCAAGGCTTGGGCGCATCGTATACGATCGTAACGATCGTAACAGTCCATAAGCATTAGATATGTATATATCGTCGGAGGTGACGGCCAATCGTACGATCGATAAGTACCTAATGCTGTGCGATCGTTACGATGGGGCGACCGACTATGCATGCGCCCTTTGACACGCACGCGCGTCAGGCTGTCGTCGATGATTAAGAAACTGGGGGCAGTACGCACAGATTCAACTAATGACGTGACTGAAACATCATGCGAAGGCTGTTCGAACTGCAACAGCTCAGAAGAAATGAATTCTTCCGATTTTTGCATGGATAAAACACGCCTCATATCGATGTGCAAGAATGCTGTGAATCTTTGTTCTCCAGTGTCGTGCAATCCTAACATACAAATTTTATATCATCAGTAAACTCACGTCCAGAGTTCGCAACGAAGCCTCCAGTTACGCCTTCGCCAAAACTAGGCCCCATTCCATCTGAAACAGATACAGTAGAATCTTGTGTATTAATAATAAAAGATCAGTGCGATACTATGACGCAGCCTTTGGATACACTTAAGACACGTGAGCTGTACGAAATGAATGCTAAAAAGGAGTTCATGCGCTATGGATGATGAAGATAAAAGAACTATCGAGAGGAACAGAACAGCAAATATAGGCGCATTCACAGTAGCCATCCGATCGTGACGATCCTAACGACCGCACAGCGTTGGATACATATCGATCCATAAAATGCTGTGCGATCGTTGCGACCGGACGACCGACTATGAACGCGCCATATGACAATAAACCAGACACGAAGATTAATCCTTGTTTTCTTAAAAAGCATAATCAGTAAGGGCGCTATGCGCCTCAGGGAGGTGGCGAGAGGACGAGTACTCAGTTTTTTTTACTTGTCTGTGTTGGCTCGACGGACTACTTGAACTCAGTCAGGGTCTATTCCAGTTAGGGGGGGCACCATAATGCAGTTTCTCCAGAAAGCTACAGCAACTGCGAGCCAGGGGGAATGTGGGCAGTCTGGGGGGGGGGGTGGGGGTGGAGGGCAGTCACTTGACATGCGTGTGAAACTAGAATGTGCGCTTTTACACAAGAACGCCGAGCAGCTGCATAATGACTGCCCCCCCCCTAACTGGAATAGACCCCGATGTTCCTCTCCCTCAACGATGCTCGATCCCAAAAGTTCCAATCCGCGCATATCCCAAATTCTCCTTATGATGGCTCACTAGGCCTAGATGCTACGTCAGTACAACAACTGGAAGGTTCGAAACAATGACGAAAATATCCTGTGAGGTATTTTCTATGATCTAAAGAGAAAACCGAAACGGGCTGACGTACGTAATAAACAGATTTATTGTTTTACTTTTCGCGCAATTGCGGAAAAGTGAAGTTGGCCGCGGCGCAGAATTTTTGCACTGGTACACACTTCCCTTTCTGTGTGTGGGAGTTACTGGGTCTAATGAATCTGATCCTTTTGGTTTGTGGAAACCAGGAATTAAGCGAGTATCCGTGAGCCCTTGTCCTTAGGGGGCATTGAAAACAGGGCCTATGGTAGCTGACACTAAAACCAAGTCCAAAGAAGTGTCAGGGAGAACACAAATTGCTCACATCCTCCAACAAAATCCCTTCCCTTCTCTAACGCTTGGGTGCATCCTCCTAAGTGCTGTATGTTGCTCGTTTACATAAATGCCCCTCCCTCAAACGAGACTAGCACCCCAGAGCAATTGTGGGCAATTCAGGGGAGGGGAGGGGGGCGTGAACGACTTTTCTTGGGGAGTAGATTGAGGATACCTTGTTTTCGTCTCGTAAAAGAGGCACAGTGGAAATGATCAACTGTCACAACACCGAGTGACTGGTTAATATTTCAGGGTTCATGAAAGATGCATTGAAGTCCCTTGTTTGGAAGTTGGTTCGATTCTTTTGCTAGGATGCTTTTGCGGTTCCCTTCATCTTCGCGCAAGATGGTCGCGACAACTTTCTTTGTCGCCGACCTTCCACTAATTAGGTAGGTGGTTATTTACGGCGAAAAGAAATGCAGCATCATTTCGTGTCACATTGATCCTGACCATGAGGGTACGGTAAGATGGACAAGATAGCTGTCTTCAGAATCAATAGCTTTTGCCGTCTAACATTTTCACTTGTTGATTTATGCCCTTGCTACTTCTGGATCTTTGAGTCTCCCCTTTCGAAACGTTTTTTTTTTCAATTTCTCCGCGTCGCTGTGTTGTGCAAAAACGTGCCCACGAAGCTTCTAGAATGTTATTCATCGCTGCGCCGTCGCTTAACGAAGAGCAACACTGCTGCCTGTAAACGCAGATGGGCCGATCAGATAAGGTTTGCTGTAAAATAGCTCGGAAAGACGTTCAGGAGCATCGCGAAAGCATCAGAAGCGCCAGACACAGTTTAATTACGCTACGTTTGCATAAATAAGCAAGTGAAAAACACAAAAAAAAACTTTCAAAACAATTATTGAGATTGGTGGTCGTTTCCCATGCAAGAACGGACATTTTTGTGAAAGAGCGGACAATATTTTTGTGAGCTTTTGACTGCGGAACGCCCCCGCCCCCGCCTCCCTCGCTCCCCTTCCACTTTCTTGCGAAGACGATTCTTTACTCCTTGCACTTGATTGCTGGAATCGACCACAGCCAAAACTGAAGGGCACGCGTCCAGAGGTCTTCACCATGTGTGCAGATGGAGTGGCAGTTGCGTCTAGTCCAATGAGAGGGGACAACAATCCGTGACGGTTACAGTAATCTCAATTTTAAGAACGCCCAACAATGGTGGGAAACCCTTTGGTAACAACAGAAAAATAGGTAATTTTCGAGACCGTCTTAACAAGAAGATGAAGTATCGAGCTTGGAGGCCAAGGGTATTCTGCAACCACGGTGGCTGTCAAAAGTGTTTGCCGAAACGGTTCTACTTACATTCTATCTCTTTTCCAAAAAAAAGACCCAAAATAAGTTGGAGACTTCCGTTCCAAGTGTCTTGTGTGCTTAAGACTCAAGGATTCAAAAACAGCAGAAGACATCCATATCGTATGATCGCTTGAAGGGAATTGTTCAGATGAGAGCAAAATGGTGCACGAAAGACGACTTCGGCGAACTTTTTTGACTGCAACTGTATATGCCCCCATTCCCTCTTCCCACCTATTGGTATAGACCCGCAAATAAATATAATAGAAGCACAAAGCTATAGAAGTCTAGAAGCTCACAAAAAGAGATGTATTGTAGACGAATGCACAACCACAGATTCATAGAAGGCAGAGATAGGAAACGAAGTGACCGACTTATGATCAAAGAAGCTGACAGATTCAAAAAAAATCTACGAACTACAGGGTAAAGGTGGCGAAGCTGTGCAAATTGCTTGAGTACATCTGCACAAGCATGTATAAAATTCAGGTGGACCCAGTTTGACGCGTACGACCGAGTGAAGCAGTCAAGCGAATAGGGGTCGTATTAGGCTAAATAGGCACCGTATTTATAGAATAACACTCCGATAGATTTCTTTTCGGGAAGAATAACTTTTTTGCAAGGGTTCTGAGACTTCAGAATTTCGGAAATACTTTTCCACGTCTCAGTAAGTATTCCCGCTTGACGGATACTTCGGAGATAGAAGCATGTCAAGTGGTGACAGATTCAACAACTCTAGGAAGTCTTGATGGAGTGATTGATGGATGCTAGCGGGAGCGGTGAGGGGGGGGGGGGTGGGGGGTGGAGGTTTTTTTTCAGTTACAAGTTTCTGTCAACTATGATGTGAGAGTGTGAAAGGAGAAGCAGACTTTCTTTGTGAAAGTAGGATTAAGCCTTGTGAATGCGACAAAGAAAGCGAAGATTCTGTGATAGTGCGTTTGTGTAGAGCTCTCAGCGCAACAGAACGCTGAATTGCCAAGCATCCCGGTTGACAGATATCCGGAGACTCCGGAGACCTTTATTTGAAGTTGGCCGAGCACAACAATTGACCCTGGTGGGGTCTGCACAAAATGGTGAGGAGGCGAACATCACAAAAAATTTAAGGAAAAGGCAGATCTTGATAGGAGTAAAAAAACAATAGATTGCTTCACGTGTTGCTAAGCACGAGCACTGGAAGCTGATGAGGTGAGATCAAAGAAAATACAGGAATACTGGGTCATGAGCAAAATTTTCGCCCCAGGCCCGCTGCCCCGGTAGCGTAACTTGTAGCGCACTTGCCCGGTAAGCGAGAGAGGTTTGGGTTGGAGCCCCCACACGGCGAAAGCTTTGCTGATAACCCAGAATTCCTGTGAAACATTCGTATGGCGGACAGCGGTCAAAAACAGCAGTTGGCATTAAGAAAATCAGTGAAAACGCTCCAAAATCTTGGTCATAGAAGGTGTGAAAACATCAGAATATATAAGACAGTTCGCTTGAGATGGTTGGAATATCACTAAGTAGCACAATCGGTGCTCAAGTATTTATGTGTGCCAGCATTGTTGAAAACACGCGGGGTTTCAGAGTTGAAAAGGGGTTTTTGAGCGAATTGCAACTTTAAAGCTGGCATTCGCAAACTGCTTTCTCCACTTTTCACTTACTGGTAAATACCTTGTTCTCATAGTTCTAACTCGGTGTACAATAGAGGCTTTTCTCAGAGAAAAATCTTTATTTTTAGACGTATTTTTCTTACATATAATAATAAAACTATTTTTTATAAGGCCCTATTCATGAGTAATTTCATACGGTTGGAGTTACAAAGAGAAACATTACCCTCAACTTTTCGCAATCACTCAAAAGGATGCTCGCACCTACAACCGTATCCTATCGGGGAATTAAAGATCCCTTCAAATTTTTGGTTTTAAACGATGTACGGTCTTTCTCAACACATGGCTGCTTCCACATACAAACACTACAAGTAAGGCAATTTTGGTCGGGGAAACAAAAGAATTTAAAGGGACTTTCCCCTCGCTGCGGGCAAAGGATGCGATATTGCCCCTGGACGGTATGCCTACCCATAAGAGTGAGGATGAGAAGACACCGGCCGAATCTTTCATTTCAGGTTACTGTTTACAGATATCCGTGCGCTGATGTGAGTCCATTGGTGGTTGCGACAGACTTTTGATTGAATAGCTTCTAACAAAGGAACTTTCTTCTTGAGCATTTGTAAGCTCTTTGTTACCATGTTAGCCTACCTGGTGATTAAAGAATTCGATCACGAAGAACAGTGCGAGGTCAATAGCAGATCATTCCTCTGTGTTACGTAATTTTTAGTTCCTTTTTTCCTAGTTTTTCCTTTTCACCAGAACTTACACTCATTCAGCCTAATAAAAACTACCTAAATCTTGTGGCTGCAAGGCTTTGGGCCTAACAAGTAGTTGTAAGTTAGGTCAGTCTACAGTTCAAGCTTTATTGGAAGACGTGAGTGACAAAGGAGGCAAGATGAAAACAACGGTATCTGTGGAGAGGCAGCTGTGTTCGCGGCGAGCTGCTACGACCAGCAGATGACTAATGACCGCAATGTTTATGTATGGAAATGTTGCGAGAAAGGGCACCGTGATATGGTCGATTGGCTCGACCACAACCCAACACTCAGAAACAACACCATGGTGCCTGAGGGTGTGATATTTCAAAGGAGGCGAATGTGGTCCTGTAGCGATATGAACACATCGACATTTCCATACACATGAAAGCTTGAGGGCAAAACTCAGGCCTAAAATGTGTATTCGAGTTGAGTTAAACTGCTCCGTATTCGCAATGTCAAGGGTGAACCTCAAGGAATGTCTTGTTTGAGTATATGGCTGATTACTATCATAAGTTTGAGGTCTACAGACTGATGATTTCAAGGACTTTCAAGGTTTTTTTTTTCAAAAATCTAGATCCATACGATTTTTAATGTTGCTCCAGGGTGATGAATTTTTTTGGTGGGTCTGAAATGGAATTGTTAGGTATAGGGAGAGCATAATACTGAAAAATTCAGAAATTTTTGTCCCATTTATTGTCAACTTGTTACTCCATTCTCTTACGATCAGGTGGACCAATTCCTTCCGTAGGATAGATCTGTTCCGAATTTCTTCAGAATTTACAGTAGTATTCTTCTGTTTCTTTACCAAGGGATTAGTTACAAAAGCTACAATTATTTTTAATCACAACGACACTCAGCTACCTTCCCTTGACGTTCAAAGTTCAGAATTACATTCTGTCATCACTTTGACTGATGTCCCTTCGAGATGGTGGAATGGTTGATTTCCGCATCTCTGCATATACTTGCTATTGCTCGAAATCTTCCAGCTCATTACGCCGACTACGCATCGCTTAGATCGCATCACATTGTGCATCACATTGCAGCGACATACATCCTGTCCCTGCGGCATACGAGTAATCACAGTTGCAGGAAGCTCGTAATTACAGGAACTGTATCAAGGCGGAGTTGAACGGTGAAAGGGTAGCTAATTAAAAAAATCAAGGTTGAGCGAGTCAGTGGGCAGAGATGAAGAAAAAAAAATGAGAAACGGCTTAGAATCTGAGAAATGAGACCCCTTCCTTGCATGTTGATTGCCGCATCGATGCAGCTCTCCTCGGTGCTCCACTTTTAGACGCTAACGCTCTCTCTGAAACGTCCAGATGTTCAGGCGGCGAGGGGTGGGCGTGCCGCGGCGCTAACGGCGCGGAGACGTCCATGCTACGCTGGAGGCACATCCTTTGCTGCGAGTTGCATGCCGGTGCGCACCGTTAGGGGGTTCTCCTGTCTGTCCACTAGGTGGGTTTCTCTTTTTTTGACCTCCCATCTTACTGCGAAATCCTCGTTCAACGCACTACAAGCTAGCACTCAAGCAGACATATATAAAAGACTGTGTAGTGTACCGACCTAATTCCTATTCCGATCTACTGACTGGCATTACGGTTGTGGAAAGTTTCAACGTACATACACAAATTCATTCAAGTAAAATCTGTAAATTGCATGATTTTGTTCACGTATAAGATTGTAATAGACTGTGTTGAGAGAAGCTGCTTCTAGCTTGAGACAGTCATCTTTTTCGTATAGTGATCGTTCTGGTCAATTTGGTAACAGCTCTATGGCTGCTGCTCCCCACTCGTTCAGGTGTACCAGAGCTGAAATACGCAATTTCAAGCCCTAACGGTATCAGTCTAGGCGGAGGCATATCCCGAGATTGAACAGCTGTGGGTAATTGAGTCCTG
>KZ347516.1:12350-26498 GCA_002352805.1 Teladorsagia circumcincta | reverse complement strand
ATTTTACCCAGGAATAGCGCAGTGCAACGTGCCAGTTTCCCACTGCTAGGGGGCAATCTGTTCGTAACCGAGCGGGATTTTAATGAAAAAACGAGATCTTCGACTTTTTTTCTCTCCGAACCATTTCGGATCTCAAGCATAACAAAAACCGTTGGAACACCTACTATTCCTGGGTAAAATATCGCTGATATAGCAAAACATTCGCAAGGAATCGTTTTGAAGTGGTAATTTGATAGACAAACCTTGTTTAGGTTTACGTCATCGTTATGTAGGTCGTCGTTCCCAGAGGTGACGTCAACCCAACTCCCATATTGGAAGGTGACGATTGGGGCGCGTGATGCGTCGCGACGCGGACGTCGAAGACGCGGGACATGGGACATTGATTAGACTGCGGGCGGCAAGAACACTACGAAATTGCCACATTTGATTCTCTCGTGTTTCTTAGCCTGTTTAATTATTCATGTGTTGCCCCCTTTGTCATCTTCGTTGTCACCAATTCCGTTCCTCCCCATAATGTAGTTTAATTTTCAGATTCGCTATGTCGTCGATCAATATGTCCCTTGAGGAAATCATCGGCAAGAACAAGGTGTGACTTGTAGCTAGTTTTACAACCAGCGATTTTTCTGCATTGCACCATCTTTGTTGTTCCAGAAATCCAAATCGGGAAGACTTATTGGCGGTTTTCGAAGTGATGGCGTAAGCAAATCAAGCACAGGGAAAAGTGGTGGAGCGCGGAACTTTGGGAGATTCTCAGATGTGAGTTCCTAATTTTTACATTCCTTCTACAGTAATACTATCACACTGAAGGAGTGTTAGTAGAGTTAAATTTCTATTGAGAAGTGAATTTTGGAATGCATCAGAGGATTGTTTCTCTTAGTATCCAGCTACCTTAGAGAGCATCCAAGGTGTTGTAGTCATATTTCACCGTGGGCTGAAAAAAGGGGAGGGGGGGGGTTAGGCCCAGGGTGAACCGTCACGTCCGCAGTTTTTCGAAAATTTCGCAATCCCTTTTCTTAGGTGGAGTCTTGATGTGACCTCAAACCACCACCATCACTCTTAGAAGTCTCCCCTAATACGGTCGATTTTCCCCTTCCCTGACCACCACCCTCACCATCATAGCTGTTTCTATAGTTGATTCTGAGACCAGTCGACACAGCTCAACTCCGCCCACTTTTTCTTCCAAAACGGCCGTTGAGCGGGATAGGGGGTGAATTGGAAGCATGAAACGGCAAATCCACCAACTTTATCTATTTTACGCTACTTTCGTGAAAATTCCGTCCGTCCCGCTCAAACCTAAAATGCGACCATTCCCTTTCCGAAACCACTACTGCGACCTCCCTGTTCGAATAGTGCGAACAGAGGTTGGGACAAGGAGGAACAAGTTGTGGAGGGACAAGTTGGTTTACGGACTTCTTGAACTTTCCTTTATAGTCCTGCCACGAACGGCTGAGAGCATAAACGATTAGAGAATGACGTCTAGCTCGACCTCAAATCCAAGGAGGAATGTGAGCGCTCTAGGAGTAGGCCTCGAAGGGAGAGGGACTTTTAGGTGGGCGCCAACTACAGTGTGGCAAATGTTCGAATGTTGGAGATCACATTGGTCATTAACTGTTATAAAGCGAAAGGGCGCAGACGAGAGCGTGGAACTAAGACAGCTCAAAGGACCGAGTTCAAGTACTCCGTCTACCGGACGTGGGGACGTAATGCTCGTATGGGTGTGTGCTTTCAGTGGTGAAGTGATCGTGTGGTGTACCATTTGTTTGAGTCATGCTCTTTTCCCCCTTCATAATGAAATAAGATGAACCGCTCGTCTCAGGTTCCAGTTTGTTAGTAGATTGGGCAACACCACTGCATAACGTTCATGGACTGTCAACATAAACTGATGCTGCAGCAGTGGACGCATAAACTGCAACGATGTTATGGATTTGATACTTTACTTCTCGAACAAATACGTGCTGTCAATATTCGGGGAGAAGTGTTTTCTGTATCAGTGGTATTTCTCGCAGTCGAGGTGATTTGGCATGCCGATCACGTTCGTAGCGTATGCGGGGCAGTGGGAAACCGTTGCATTTCTTTCTTAGATCAGCATAGTGGTTGGAAAAAGCTGACTGTCTAATGAGGTGTCGGCGAGAGGCATAAAATGGAAGCGCTCAGATTTTTTATGTGCAAGGGTTGTCGGTAATAATCTTCACAGGAGCAGTTAATTAGTGTAGGACATATGGCTTCATAAGGCAACTAACCTCCGTTGAACATTTCAGTTTGAAGTACAAGTTCGGAGTTGTGCTTCGCTACTTTTGTGGTTTTCTGAAAAGTTTGAGTTCCCTTAAAGCACTCACTACGCGTGCGCAGAGATTCCACCCCTTTTCTGTACTCGGCTTCATCTTCGTGTTGATTAGGAGTTGATTTGATTAAAAGTTCTCTTAGAGAATTTCGGATCAATATAAGGTAGTTGGCGGTCATGTGGCGAAGGTCTTCCCATGGCTTAGCGTGTAAATGTCACATGAGTTGTGTGGAGGTTGGCAAGATGATTAGTTGTTATGTGTGGTATTACTACCAGTTCAGCACATTTATGGAGGCATAATTGTGGTTCATCGACAACCATTCGGGTTTTAGTGCCAAAGGTTTTTTTTTTGCTGTTGTACTTGATGATCAGCAGCGGCTTTTCTCCGAATGGGGACGCTCCAAGGGAACTCGGACAACCAATACCATAAAAACTACTTAAGCGTTGTCTAAGGGAATTGAAGGGAATTAGGTTTTTGATGCACTAGATTGGGAGGTTTCGTTATAATCGGTTGTTAGGTGTGAGGTTTGTACGAGTCCATTGTCCTGAAACGGTCCATGACAACGCACAGTATTACAGTTATCGAAACACTAAGAATAAAAATTGCATCTCTGAAATCCCAACGGGTGTGCGTAAACTCGTACTTCGCCTTTATCGGTCTTGATCTGTAGTCGTCGTTGGTCCTAGAGAAAATTTTCTCACAACGTGTCATCAGAAAGTCATTAATTACGGAATTCACATAAACTATTCTTAAGAGGTGTATCGCTCAAGAGGAAATCTAAAGCGCTTTTTATTTCAGAGAACTCCAGCAGGAAAGTGGAAGCATGACAAATTTCAAGATGAGACTCGAGCTTTCCGTGCGAGAGGTGGTGCGATTGCTAAAGTGATCGCTGGATCGAGCAATCCCAACAAGAAAGTGCGCGTCAATCTGTCCAATCTCGGACCAAACGTCGTCTCTGCTGATCTTGAGGTGCCTCCATCGTTCCTTCGACGACCATCCGCGCCGCTCCACGTGGACTAGCGAAACTTGGGCTAGGTCGTCGGTCACGTCTTTTTTGGATATCAGTGCTTCGGTGTTGGAGACTTTTGCTTCCTCACGCATTTCTGTGGCAGAGTGACGACTTCTCTAATCCGCAGTGATGGTAAACGCTGATGGGCATCGAAGGAATCTCGTTTGGAATTCGTAAGTATCTTGTACTTTCCTATGTTCTATATTTTAGGAGTTATTTGGTCCGTACAATATCGATACTGCAACGGTGCACTTCAACGAGCAGGGTATCTCACTTGGCACCGGCGACGTATACTTGAAGAGGAAGGATGCTTTGCAAATGTTCGAAGATTTCAAGGGCGTCTCTCTTGATGGTAAGTCTCGCTCGAGTTTTTGTCTGGTTCTTTCCAAAGTTGTGGGAACCCATCGTGTTATCGACAGGCAAGTTCTTACAGGCCTTTGTTGGGCATTCAATCTCAACTCTGTTGAATAAATGTGTTATATTTTCAGGGTGTTTTTAACCTTAAACGACTTTCGTTTTTCAAACTAGTTGTAGTACGGGAATTAGGAGATCACTGTCCTAAAAATTATGGTTTACAGGTAAACTGATAAAGATGTTGATTGTCGATGGAGGAGAAGGTGTGGCTAATGGCATTGAGAGTCGATTGAGTAAATTACCTCGTCAGAGCACCCGTGGGATTCAGAAGACGTTCAGGTGAGTATTCTTATAGGCGTCATTATGAGCAGTTTTATGAGTTGCTTTTCAGAAGAACAAGTGGAGGGGTCTCTAACTCCTTCCTCGACCGTATTGTGGATGACAAACCAAGGAGAGGGGGTATGCGTCGACGTTCACTCCCTGGTAGGGAAAGGAAATCAGTAAAGTCCGTTGCTGAGTTGGATGCAGAGCTGGAGTCGTACATGAACAAAGGACGGCCAGTAGACTTGTAAACTTGTTTTCGTTGTAATCCAAAGTTTCATTTAATCTCGTTTTTATTTATGACATTGAATTGATTCCGGAGAGCAAAATCATCAGTTCAAGGTAGTCATGCAAAATATTGTCGGATTTTTTTTGTTGTTACTTGAAGTTATCGTTTCTATTCTGTGCTGTGAGCTGGTGTCCTCAGCTATATGATTGTAATTTTGTTCTCATAATAAACACGAAGTTGTAATCTTTATGTCCAGATAATTAATACAATGGCAGTGATGGAAACAGCATTCAAAGTTCCGTTAAAGCACTTAATCTGCGTCAGAAGGTGCAGGCATTCGAACCATACCAGGAAGTTGTCGTGGCTTCTCTGGAAAGATTCTTGTAAACGGGTTGTTAAGAATTGCTTGATTTTGAGAGTTACATTGGGTTGTAATTCAAGATGTCGGATAACAAACATAATGGGAAGGTCTTCATTCTGACGAGTAAAGCAAAAACATGACTTGTGAAAGAGCCCAATGGTCTCTGGTGGAAATAAGAAGGCCAGTTCTCCATCAAAAATTTACGTCGATGATTAGAATTTGTTGGGAAAGGAAGGGAAGGACCAAAAAAGTCTGATTCACCCGAGTCGAGCCGTTTTGAAGTGAGCTAACCGAAAACGACTGACAGTGAGTTTTTCGTGGTATCTATCAGATACCTGTAACTCCCTGGAAGGGATCATGTTCTCCAGTCGTTTCCATGCTCCAAGCGGCTTCACTCGATTGGGGAACGAGGGTTGCGAACTGCTCTTGCCCAGATTCTATCGAGACAGGTCGTGACCTACTTGAATCACCGTCCATTGGTGTCACATCCTCTTCCGACTCCCAAGGCCGTGGAAGGAAGCCATCTGGAAACAAAACAAGTCATCACAAGTAAGTTTTGATGAACCCTATTTTGAAGGAAACATCCGATTGTTGTGAAATAAGTATCGTTTTTGAATGTGCAGTTAAATCAGCAGCAGTTTGGTTGCTTACCATCAGTGCGAGAGATGGGTGCTACTTTATTGTATCAGACTCCGCCATTTCTCACGCTTAGACTCGACGTTCTTCTCAAACATTCTAACGCCGTCAAACACTAACCCCCAGTCAGAATTTTTTGTGGTCTTAGGACCATTTCTCCTTCACAACGGAGCGCGTTGACTTTTAAAGAGTACTTAGTTGGAGTGTGGCAGGGCTGTTCTGCGGAGAACAAGAAAGTCTTCAGTTCGGCCTAGCACTTCTTTGCTGAGTGTTTCTTGTGATATGCAGCTTGGCCGTCGTGAAGCAACGATATGTCACCAATGCGTTGCGTTGATGCTGATGCATTATCGCTGTGAGGCACTTTTGGTGGGCAAAGGTTTGCCGTGAAGGTGTGAAATGGACTCAGCACCTCATGATGTCTGGGAACATTCACGTGCGCACTTGAGAAATTCAGATAACCATCCTACAGTAGAAAAATTTAAGTGAAAAAACGAAATGATCTGGCCGAAGAGTAGTCACTTCAATCCTCTTTCCTCTTCAGAATGAATGCATAGAGGGGTTAAATTAAATATGTGTGACATGACTATTGCAATGATGGGAAACATGGAGTTTGAGGGGGCAACTCATTGTGCTCTGCGGCTCTAATGAGAATGATCAAGTTAAAAGCGCTAGTAGCGCTAAGGGAAAGAGCTTTGATGACAATTTCATTCAGAGGAGCTTTTTGATAGGCACCTTCTTAATCAGCCTGAAATGTCGCGGAGAAGCAATCATGAGCCAAAAGCCGGATATTTCTTTAACACATTCGCGACGAGCGCAATTTTTCCAGACGCGCTCCCACGGACGAGCGCCTTTTTCAGCGCATCGGCCGCTGCAGTCCATACGGACTGTCACCGTTCCGGGCAACGCGCAAAGTATGAAGTGGAAAGTTTTTCTCTGCCGACAAAGGTTGGTTATACACTAGCCACTATATATTTCATTGATATAGCGAGTATTAAGAAAGATTATTATATAAACAAATCGCAGGCAAATATTACCTGGCAGGCCATATGGGCTGCCAACGTCCCAGGAGCACATGCTGTTGGCAGCCCATATGGGCGGCCATCGGCGTGAATGTGTTAAAGGGGAGGAGGAACTCCACTCAAAGGCACTCAGCTCCAGCTCAAGGGCTCCAACGGCGGCTTACTTTGCTTCCTTTTCACTTCTGGTCAACTTGGCATCCACAATTTCATTGGACGACTAATACTCTACCAATTTGGTCAGGGGCAAGAGTGTTCGGTTTCACTTCCCATTCTTCTGTGAAAAATGGAGGCTGCAGAGAATTCGGTATTGCCTCGTCTATGAACTCGCTTCAACACAAACACTCAAACCAGAAACACTAAACCACTGCAGACGACCTTGGGTGAGTGTCATTACTACTTTTGTATTATAACAAAGGGGATGATTATTGGCGAGACTGGTGGCTCAGCAGCAGCTCAAGCTAAGGTGAGCTCAAGAGTTATTCGCTTGTGCTCTTTACATGCCTGGGATTTTCGAACTGGCATCACACCTCTTGGTAACAGAGTCTGAGTGTGACCATTTTCACATTAGCTGAATATCATGTCAATTTTGTTATAATTAGTGATGCCCCGGTAATTTCTCTTCCCCGCGAGACGACGGGGATGTGTGGCCAGTATACGCATAATGCTATGCTGTAAGCAGCCGTAAAAGTCCAACATATGTATTGTGCGCCATACGCCAGTGCTTTGATGAGTTTTTGCCGGTTCTCGTTCTTGTCAAGGACACACTCAGAAGAGTGCACAACAGTTGCGTTACAAATGGAAACACCAAACAAGGAGATCATGTTGTTTTTGTTCGCGGAACCGATTCTCACATCGATTTAGTATCTGCCGAACATCGAACCTCGACCTTGTGGTGGGGTCGAAGGTGAAATAACGTCATGTGCGGATTTTAATTGGTGTTCGAGAATGGAGACGGGTTTCATGGGCTTGCTTTCGGCGCAACAATACAAAACTTGAAGACATGTACGCCTTCCATCCTCTACAGCTCTATTTATTTTGCGAATGGGGAGAATAGCTAATTTATCCTAAGAGATTCGAACGATCGTCGCTCCATACTAATTAGTATACTTTACAGTATTAATTTACCTGTGCCAAATCCACCTTCTGTTCCGATTCGATGTGATGAAGAAGGCGACTCCACTCCCGTCTGCCATTCTGATGGTCCCACAGGTGTTGGTGGTGGTGGTGGTCGGAGTGGTGGCAGTTGGGGTGGAAGAAGTCCAGGTGATGGAAGAAGTCCAGGTGAAGGAACTAAATCATGGAACTCTCCTTAGAACGGTTTTGTACAAAATCTGTAAGTAAGAGAAGGCAGCACCTGGCTAATTATCGACCAATTTTGGATCACTGCCAGCAGGTTAAAGGTGCTGCTCTCTTTATAAGTTAACGAAGCCTTACCCAGAGAAGCGAAGAAGTTCCTGATATTATCGAAGAAACTGCCAAGCTGTCCACCAGGATGCATTGGATTTGGATTGTTTCCGAACTGAACAATTTTCATTTGATTTGTGGTGCAGCCTTAGCCGTAGCTTACTTACCTGGAATAGGCTTCCCAGACCGAGACCATTGCTTCCTGCACTCAGACCAGAGTCAACACCTACTCGTTCATTGGCTACGATTGCGTTCTCCGTTCCTGCACAAATTCTTTGACTCTTGAATTTGTTTTTCAGAAAGGACGATAGGCAACATACCGCTCAACCCTATCCCTGCATTGTTCCCAGCAATTCCGAGTGCACGATGTCCGCCGAAGCCAAATATGTTTGCACCTTGGCTCATGCCCATATTCCATCCTCCATTCTGCGCTGGTAACAATGAGAACTGGCCCAGGTTTATTTGTGCTTCCGCTACTGAAAAGTTGAGGCTGAGTGCTGCACAGATTGGAACAAAGGCAGAATAATCTTCCTCATAAACACTTTAGGAATGATGAGTTAGCTCATGTGGATATTGATCATAGTGCACTCATGTCCTTGGGGGGGGGGATGACGTTTGAGATAGGTGTGATGACAGGTGAGACTAGGACTGAGCCTAGTAAAGTTGAGAAACGTTAGGGAGAACACAAACTGCTCACATGCTCCCCCATGTCCTCTTTAGCTCCCTAGGGCTTAGTGTCGAGCACAGTAATTGGCTCACACACTCAGATTCTCCCGACCCCCCTAAGGACATGAGAGCCTTATCACCCTTCTCACTGCTCAACAGAAGTTGAGAATGAGGAGGGGAGATTCGTCCGTCTTTCAGGTGAGGAAAGGAAAAAGTCTCTAGGCGGACCGAACTGTTCTAATATAATGCTAGCATGAAGTCACATCCAGGAAAGCTAGCTTGCCTGCATCTCCAAAGGATGCCAGCTTTCACTGGAATTGAAATGCGGAGAAGAGAATTACTACTTTTTCAACCGGTGAGGGAGAGATTTCAGCAATTTTTGGTGGCGGTATGCAGGAAAATAAAGGAAATTGAAAAACAGTAATCAGAATGGGCATAGAGCTGTAATGATAAAAAATCGGCAGAAATAGAGGTTCAAGAATGATGGATTCGCCTGCGCTTTCATAAGGAACTCAGTCACCACCCAAACTGATCTGCTACGATCTGGTCAGAACAAAGCGACAGCTTAAAAAGTCATCTGCCATACTTGTGGGCAATGTACAAAGAAAGCATGTGCTTATAATTCTCCAGAGGACAGGTTAAACGTTGAGGTGACCATTTCAAAAGAAGCGAGGGTTGTGAACAAAAATTTTGCCCCAGATGGGACTTACCGCACCTTTTGCTGTCCGGGCAAGTGCGCTACCAGTTACGCTACTAGGCAGTACTGCAGTTAACTATCAAAAACAAGTTGAGATGACCGTTTCTGCAGGTAGCGCTCCGCTGTAATAGCTTGTAATGACCACTTCAACATTTACTGCCCAATCAACCTCATCCTTTGAAATTTGCGCAGCTGTACCACTTTTTCCAGTCTTCTATAAAAGCCCCCTTCTATAAGAGCATTAAATATTCCGATATTTGTTGAGCCTTTTGTAGATGCGATTGCAATTCTGCATCTCCGCCGAAGACGGCAGTCCAAAAGCAAACAGTAGTGGACAAGTAGAATACCTGAGTTGATGGTGGTGATCTCGAGGTTGTCCAAAAGTGGAAAGGAAACAGCAATACCCGTACCCGAACTTGAGAAAGAAAAATTCAGGAAATAAAATATACATCTTGCCCGCAGGATTTTGTTAGCAGTGCTTTTCATCTTTCTCCAAACATTCCACACATGTCAGCAATACGCTAAACCACTGTTTTTGCGATGGCCGAGATTCAAATCAGGTTCTCTCAAAATATTCGTTGAGAACAAGCCGAGGCCATCTCGGCCTTGGAAGAGCGATGGAACGAGTTTGCAGGGAAATTTGTTAAAAACTCTCACGCATCAGGAAATCTGCAATGACATCACTGTTTTGATGCTTTCCCAAAAAAGGAAATAGAGCGAGGTGCAAATTTTCCATCAGACAGTGTTCATCATAAGCTTGCGTTTAAAAAAAGCAAAATAGGAAGATTCATCTGTAAATGTGTCAGAGTGAAAATTATTTTTGAATATCGCTCGATTAATCGAAAAAAGTTGGTGCAGTGTTGTGATGAGACAATTTTTTCCTCGAATCCATACTTGGAATAGAGCTATGACCTTTCTAGCAGACCGAAACCGACGTGTAGGAGTCAATCAACGTTTAAGGGACCAGTAAAACAGCAGAACGAATGAAATAACCACGCAGATCATTACGAGTGGAGAACATTCTGTGAAAAACAGGGCGTTGATCAGGAGATACGGAGAACGAGGTTTGCTTTCATTTCATTTTTAGAAATTCGCTACGGTGTGTTCAGCCGAAGGCTTCAAAAAACGGGCTACCGTTTATGGAACATCATGGTTTCCATTGCCTTTCAAACATTTGATAGGAAAGCCCTAAACGCAAAAGTTCTGCCTGATTCATCGGATATTGGGTTGAGCATTATGGTATTTACCCCATTACAAGAAGATGTGTTCCGTGAAAGGCTTTTCAAGGCCGGCTCAAAAAAATTCATGAGTGGTTCGAAGTAGCAACTTTGACCTTACGACACTTCTCGCGCTTGCTCAGCGAAGGAGAGAGTGATCTTGGTTGATACCAGTGGACGAAGGAAGATCATCAGCGCATTGTTGGTGCACTCCTTAGGCGGCCCTGAGCATGGTTAGCGAACTTTCTAATTTTCAGAGAAGTAATTTCAAATGATCTCCGACGAAGTTCACAGGTCACTAAGAGCAGGTTGTTATCCAGGTTCTAGTCAACGCGACGAACACAAATGAAAAGTATGTCTCTCAATCATGACAGCCCTATCATGAATGAGACCAATATTTCAGACTTCATTGTTAATTAGTCAGGGACGTGAAAAAGAAAAGAAGCCTTAAAAATTTTCACTTGCCGCCTCGACTTTTTCTCAAGTGTATGATAACTGTACAGAAAGATAGCGACTTCTTTCTATACCCATTCAAAAATTTCCGACGGATATGAAGTCAAACAAGGTAAACAAACACCGAACAGGTGGTGGATGGGAAATTTCACTAGTATTGCCGATTGAAATGACCGTGTGATCGTCAAAGCACAACACAGAACTAGGTCAGCGGATTGAAGCTGTAGCTAGCGCTGGAATGGTGAAGCTCTCCACAAGCATATAGAATGTGTCGCTTTCACGCATGAAATCACCAGACCAGGACTGCTAAGGCCTTAGGACTCAAGTGGCTCAACCCTGATTGCTGTTCGAAAATATTATTGATGAGGGGAGCACTTGAAGACACAACTCAGGCAGAAGTCGAGAGGACGATTCCCGACGGTTTTTAAAATAGATCCTCAGGGGACAATCACAGATCTGGGACTCCCGTGCACGGAAATAGCCCGACAAGGGCGCTGGGCTTCAGCATTTTTCCCATATGCAACAGACTATTATTTGGCACTCTTTAGCTCTATTCTTTATCCTCTCCGCGCTCTATTCTTTATCCTCTTTATCCTCAATCTTTCATAGCCTTAGCACAGCCGCGTTGAGAAGGTGAGCAAACCTTAACTCAAAAGTTTTGACAAACTCTTTTCCTCTTTTTCGTCACTGTCATATCGCAAGCAAGAACCAAACCAGTTTGAGCCTGGGGCATGACTTCAAAGCAAAATGATTAAGCGAAGATTTCGGCGAAATACTTCTAAAAAAGTGTGAAACAGAAAAGCCAAAACGCTTCTCCATTCGACTCAATATTTTGAGCTTTTCCTAAAGATATCAAAGCTTTTACACGATGAAAATTCAACAATTTTCGCCTTGTTCTTGAGTGTTGAAATTGATTTTTTAATGAAATAGAAATGTAGATTTTATAAGGAGAAAAGTTCATTTTTGTTATAAATCAGGATAGTAGTGCAGTATATAGCTTTCAATTTTACAATGTGTTTTTTATATGGGGTCTATAAAAGGAAGTCGTCTAGTTTCCGTTTAGCACGTGCCCTTATGGTTAAACGGAAACTAGACGGATTGAGGATCCTTCCTCTGTGCTCATCAGTAAGGGAAGGAAGGAAAAACAGTTTTCAAGATTATTAATTAATTAATTAGTTAATTCCTTATTATAACAATTCTTTACAATGTTTAAAGCCTGCAATGCCAAGGAATAGCCTTGCAGTATATACCTTTGGTTTTTGCGTAAGTGCAATAGTTAATGAAGCAGACTCACAAAGATGTGGAGTCATAGATTAAATCGCAGATGAGCGATCGCTCGCTATCGCGATCTATGACCAAAGGTATAATCGCTTGGCGAGCGTAGTGATGCTTTTTTTAGCAAAAAGAGCCGAAATTCGACGACTCCGCTGTAACCTACCAGCGTCAGTTCCTCCTCTCCTCACTTGCAAATTACTCTTTGTCGTTCATGTCAGCTCACCAAGCCACTAACAATATTTGTTTGGATTGGTCTGAACAAAAGGAGAAACTGATATTTAGCCAGAAAATGACTAAACTACTCAATATTAATCACGGCGGTTTCCTGTACAGAGATGGGACGGTCACAAGCCTTCAGCCCACTCCATAGTCCGTGGATTAATCTCCCAACTTGGTCTGACACGCCGAGATTTCTTTTGCGCAAGATCGCTTGATTAGCATCAAATTTGAATAGAAGGGTGAAATTGGAGTTGTATATCTGCTGACCTGTTCAATATTTCCTTTAATAGGTCATTCAAAGGCTACTAGGAGTCTGATTGCAAGTTGAGTAAGGGTTTGACCAACGCCGGCCTCCTTCGCTTTCGAGATCAACGGTCCACTTTCAAAAATGACTGATCCTTTTTCCTCGCAAAATCAAAAACTTTGTCTCACTTAGAAGTCCCAAATTTATTCTCTTCATATCGAATTAAAATTATGATGTTGTAGTTTCACATCATAATTCTATAGAATCCTGCGCTTTCTACGAGCGGGATGAAAGCGAAAAAGTAAACAAAATGGTGAAATAGGGGAGAAATGAAGTGAAACGATATGGCGAAACAAGAAATCAAGCGGAACTGAAAAAAGACAATGTCAAAGAAAGTCGATTGATCGATGGCAGGAAGAACTGGATCTTTAACAAAGCTGACAAAGATTTTGAACAAACTTGACTGCATACCTGAGAGAATCGAGGCGACGAATACGATTGCATGCATGACCGTCTGCTAAAGACCATGGGCGGACACCTCTACATCTGTCCTTCGAAGGGCCAAAATCCTGTCGAGGAGTGTAACGCAGCGTCGTCATGCCATTGTCGTTGTTTCCGGAATACGGCGTTTTCACAACACCCCACCCCTCCCCCTCTTACTTGCTGTTGAACAAACTCTCCCGTTCTTCCCGTCTTTGTGTTATACGCTATTCATGGTCGTTACTGTGTGATGTGGCAGTGGGTAGGAACGCCGCGAGTTGCGGTGATTCACTGGTTACGCAGATAGAATTGAGTGTTCGAAGAATCTCTACTTAGGATGAACGATAGGGTATAAAGAGCCTGTGAAAGTTGCAAGAGGAACAGGAATGAAGAATGAAAATGAAAATGAAGACAAGGAATGCAAGAAGAAGGGAAGAAAGAAGGAAAGAGCCGATTAACCCCTATGAAGCTGAAACGATATGAAGTTCAAGCGAAATATTTAGCCCATCGCGTGTGTGAGTAACAGGGTGTTCACCTGAGTGCTCACGTCGAGGATTACCGATAGGCGGAGAGATCGTTTCTGACTTTCTAAAGGATGGAGGTGGAACGGACAGCGTAATTTTGACGGAGATTAGGATTCCTCTATTGTAAAAGCACCTTTCGCTAAGGTAGATAAGAATTTCTTAGGAATTTCACGAGATTTTGGGAAATTTTATAAACTTGACAAAATCTGATCGGAAGTTGGATCAAAAAAGATTTGCTGCTGTAGTATGTGTTTCGGTTCCTTCCAGTGACCTTTTACTCTGTTTTCTCGAACCCAGTACACTATTGCGATGCTATTGGGCTGTCCCATAATTTCTGGCCGAGTTTTGACACTTTCATTTCAAGTTTTATCGTTTCTAAAAAGCAGTTGATTAAAAATAAGACCACCATCATAATGAGTGGTATGCCTTCATTAGCTAGATAATGAATGGATGCGTTCCTTCCAGAACGAGTGATGCTATGGGATGAAGAGTGGTTGTTTTCGGGGTGATTGTAGTCACTGGTCTATTCACAAGAATGCTGGGTTGTGAACAAAACTTTCGTCCAGATGGGACTCGAACCCGCACCTCTCGCTTTCCGGGAAAGTGCGCTACCAGTTACGCTACCGGGGCACCATTTCATTCCAAATCAGCTTTTCATGGTATACGTACCATAGCTTTCAGCACTCACACGTATAACGTGTTGAGCCGGTTAGCCAATACCGGCAGGGAACCGCACGGCTGGAAGGTTTTGCAGTTGG
>KZ347515.1:34667-45599 GCA_002352805.1 Teladorsagia circumcincta | reverse complement strand
GTCCCAGGGCTGGCATCCAGGGGTTGGTCGGTGTTGACCGGGCAACGCGAGTAGGCACCGGAAGGTGAGGAGGGAAGTCCTCTCTGAGCCGGAAGGTTACGGAGCGCCACCTGTTAACTGGTCGTGATCCTTCCCCTGCTCCCCGTCTGGGAGCAGCCAGGTATCGCGCCCCGTCTCGGACCCGCTGACCGTACGGGCCTCTAGAAGTGTAACATCTGAGCGGATGGGGGTCTAATACGTTAGCCAGCTGGTGAGGCACACCCATGAGTGAGGTGACTCAGGGAGTCTGATAAGTAATGGCATGTTTATTACGTGTGTCATAAATGTCTTAGTAAATATATATATATATGTTGTATTCGTGTATCATTGTGGTTTTACCCTAAGTCCATGTATGCAGCTGTTGGGCACTATGTCACTAATGGTATGGGTCAGATCGCGTTATCGCCCAGCCAGTGGGGACCCGCGAGTGCGGCTGGCTGGAAGTCCCCTTAGTCCCCGGGGGAATGATCTACCCTCTTGAAGGGTGCGCAGGAGGGGTGCGGTGCACGATGGGATGCCTTGGCGGGATGCTGAGGTACAAGGGAGGGCTGCCCACCGTACGCGACAACACCAACTATTAGCATAGTCAAAGTCCTTTATGACCTTTTTTTATCGAAAATAGCGTAGGTTTGGCTAGAAACGGAAAGCTGTCGTACGTGCTAGAAATGTGAGGAAGTTTCATATAAGTGGAGGGCTACTAGCGGACCGGAAGCGTCGGGTGGAAGCGGACAGTGATGCGAGCTGAACTTGTTACGATCATGATGGCTGGCGGTTCTGATGCTCGTTTTGCCTAAATTCTGCATTTCATGTTAGCTTTCTAGATAAGTACCAAATCACGCAAAAGTCGGGGTCTCATTCAGGGTGAAAATCGTGTCGAGGACGTGGTCGCAAAAGTACGAACACCCCCCCCTAAAATCAAGGTCTTGGCACGACCCCTACTATTTAATTCTCTTCCGCGAACGGAGAGTAGTGGTAGTGTAGTGGTGAGTATCCGCGTCCCTCATATGCGAGACCCGGGTTCAATCTCCGAACGGAGAGAGTATTTGCAATCTCACAGAGTTGTCCATGCCAATGCGAATGTTTGGGAAGCTCATAGGAAGCATCACAACAGCCTGTACCGACCAACACCCGATTCCGCGACAGCTGCTGCGCGCTTTGTCTCTGGGCCAGAGTTGCTGATGCCCCTCTCAAAACCACCGGAAAGTACACCCTCTATGAAAAGGGTCCATTCCCCAATTTCCGAACCTTTTGAAAAGCAGGTGGTCGAATTAGATAGAGCTAAGCCAGCTACTGCCAGGCTATATTGAAATTGCTCTGAAAGGCTTTCATTCAGCAAGATAGGGCCCCTCGCATTCCGTCGAGGTAGCGGCGAGGACGCGAAAAATTTTACGAGTTTTCGGCATTCAAAAGGCAATATTTCTCTGATTTGTTAAGCACTCAAAATAGTGAAGACAGTTCCGAAAAGCGGAAGGTTTGCGCTTTCTAATAGTGTATTTAGCTTCTTCCCAGGTCTCTTTTCTGAGGAGGTATTTGCGTCGAGGTCGTATCGAGGTTGATGGCTAACCACTCAAAAAAAGCGCTTCCTTCTTCACCGTTGCAGAATACTTCGTAGGCAACACTTGAATGTATCTAGAATACAACCCTTCAGCGTAGGCGGCATGAAAAGGGACAATCGACATCGCGCGCTTTCGTCTCGGTATACGCCATGCATCCGGCCACCAAACGAAACTCCATTGAAAGGTGTTATATGATGATGACTGTTGACAGAACCTATATTGTAGTAAACACATCTCGTACTTTCTATAAGCGACAAACCGCTTCATTTGGAAAGAGCTCTCCTTCCATTGTCGTTTTTGCGAGAGCGTCCCTCACAACAGTATCACTGTCAGTGAGGTATTAAAAGCGTGCAGAAATAATATTTTATATAATGTTTTCGCACATCCTCGTTTTTTCCTGTGGTACACACTTCTCCTCCTATCCGCACCACGATGTCACTGATGCGCTCGCCGTCGACCCTCACAGCTACGACCCTCATGACCCACCTTGATAAGTACGACCCCACTGTCGAAGATTTCCTCGACCATTATTCACCCTGGTCTCATTCGATTGAGACGATTGCTAATCCCAAAAGGATTTCGACCGAAAATCAGTGGAAAACAATGGCGCCAAAATGCTCCATAGTGGCAGCACAGAACCTGAAAGCAGAAAATGAATGGCATTGTCGTAATCAGGACATAGATTTACCCTTGTAGCCAAAGTTCAACGAGCTAGTGATTCTCGAGAGGTCACCCAAGATATCAGAACCGTTCGCTATGGAGTGCAGTATGGGTCCTCGGTCATGCCTTTGCCTATACTTCACGTCAACAGCATAGGTATCAGGATCGCCGCATGTGAGAAGTTCCTCACGAAGAAATCTTCCACTCTGTGTAAATCACCATGATGTTTCGCCAGTTTTTCTCATTATACTTGACTGCAATCTCCGCCGTTGAGCACCGTGCTGCTGGATTATCAGCGGCTTGGCATTAACACCATGGGTGCCACTACTTTGTTTCGCTGATTTTCGGTTGAACCCTTTTTGAGAGTATCAGTGGTTTTGGTTACGAATAAGGCTCCTATTTTGGTGCTGGTGAAGTTAGATGCCAACACAGAATGCAATACTTGGACCAAACCTTCTCAAACTCTCCAGCACGTACTATGCAGCATCCCAAACTTTGTTTTTGATATGCACCCAATTGAAATTTTTCACTATGCTAATAGTTGACGTCTGAACAAAAAATCCCACACTGAAGAGTGAAAGCTGACATTGAAGTAATGGCTCTGTCCGTTTTCGGCAAAACAGGCCATTGAACGTGAATGGACCACATGCCTGCACCACTGCCTTTGGTATGTCCTGCACATGCCTCTATATCATTCAAAGAGCCGTTTTTAACAGCCACTCAACGCCCTGAACCATAATATCCCTGATAGTATCAAGCAGACGTCGTGTGACTCGGTGTGCGCATAACTGGCAGTCAACTTGACTCCGACGTAGCTGAAGCGCTCTATCGCATCTCTTCCATTTGAAGATGGGAACAATAGTAGTTGCTATCATGACATGAGGCATTCTTTCGTTCGCAGATACCTTGCTTAGTGAGCGACTGATCCACAGTAGATCAAGGTTTCAAGCGCCATCCATGCCTCTGTTGGCAATTCATATACATAAGTCTTCTTCTTCCTTCGCTTCCCAACCTTAATCTTCCCGTTTGCTCGCCAAGCCTCATCCTCTGTCTATAGTGCGACGGCACAGTGTAAGCTCTGCTTGTGGGATGAAAAAGCTCCTCGTCCAGGAGCTCAGCAGATTCCCTCCTCATCTCATCTTGAGTTCACACTCTTCACCACCCTAATGCCTTGAGTAGCCCCCGAGTGTTAGCGAGTCTGTGAACGAAATTTTCGGCATATCGGACCTGCAACTTTCACTCCAGGCGTCTATTTCTGTGTTCTTGGTATTGTGATCGCTACCTCAACAAGCCTTTTGTAACCTTAGAATCGAAGTCATTTAGGCTCCTCTTCTCAGCAAAGTCTCCCAAACTACGCCCTTCCTGACAGAGCCTGTGTTTCTCCTTATACCGTTCTACGATTCGCTGGTCTTCTTCGCTCCAGAACCACAACACCTTTCTTCGCCTTTATCCACCTCGGGTGTCGCCCAGTAATTCCTTGGCCATCGCATGTTATCGTCAGCTTCGTTTCTGCAATTCCGTTATACTAGCACGGCAAGTACAGATGACCAGCTTCCGCTATCACTTGTTTGGGGTCGTCATTTACTGCTCGGTTGAATCTCCACCACCGCCTTGCTCTCTCCATTTTGTGTTCATAGAGAGCTCTATGATGACGGCTGCCAGGTGGAGCCTGCGCTACAAAGACTTCACCGGAAAATACTTTGATATCTTTTACATGCAGCCGGGTTCAGAACCCTCTCTCCCGTAGAGTTTCTCATTCCTGCTCCTGTACCTTCGTAAACCCTTTCCAAGGCGCTTCTGTCACTGCCAACTTGACTAGTCAGATCACCAGCTATTAGCTTCCGAAATCACCTCCATCGTCCAGGCTCAGATAGATCTCACCCTTATTCTATCCAGCGGGCTTGAGGTGTCCATCCACACGGGCGATTGTCCATTGTTTATTACCCCTCCTCTGTGAGCCTCCGGTTCTACAGAAGTGCATTTCCATTGTTCTGTATATCCTTCTATTTTATAAACCGCTAACTGGGTGTGTCGTTTTGCATGTCTGTATGTATGTAGTATGTATGTCTGTCTGTCCTTCCGCAAAATGAATTGAGTGATAAGAAGCTCATGGTAAACAGACCGCTAGCACAATCGGTTAGCTACAGGGCTTGAGCTCTCGATGTTTTGCTATGGCGTGGTTGTGATATCACCCAACGGCTACACACACACCTACTGAACACACTTTCATTCATACCACATAGAGCTGCCGTAGCAGCTGGAGGGTAGTAGGGGAAGAGGGAGGAGAATGGGGAGGAAAGAAGTGGAACCGATCCCTAACGCTTCCAAGTACATTTGAGTATTGGAGTCCCATTTTAACGTCGTTTCATGGCCTGATGATGCTCTTTACTATATGAAACACCTTTTCTGTTATCCGCATCTTTTCTGCGAGATTTTGGTGCCATAAAAAGTGGTGTGGGAGGTAGCGCAAGAAAGGGAGGTCCTGGCGGTTGACGGGGGACTAATCTGGTTCTGGGATAAAGTGAAAGCTTATTTCATTATCTGATTGATTACCGCCTCCAAAAGTTATGGCTCTGCGTGAACATATTGATTTCCCTTCTTTTGCTTGAACAGATTGGGGTGGTTAATAGTGACAGGACGATGGTACCCCAAATGAGGAAATGGGGAACCACCACTGCCTCGAACGTGTAGAACCAAAGATCCTACCCACATTTCAGCACTGCAACCTGAGAAACGGTTTCGGGGGTTCGTAAAGCTGTGAAGGCTTAGTTGATTAAGATTCATTGAGGAATAATCTCAAGTTGAGAAGCTTTCGGTGAACATGAATACAAGCAAACGGATGGGTTATTCGAAATCGTACATGAAGCACATGACTAAGTCCAATTTGCCTAAGCGGCGCTCCTTCACTCATTGTTGTGGAGATCATTTACAAGCTCACAAGCTCGCCAGGAGAGCACCAACCCTGCATGATCTCTTCGGCATACTAGCCACTAGAGGATTGCCTCCGTCCTCTGTCGGTATCACACCACATAAGAGAGTGAACGTCGAGATGCACTCGAAAAAAAGACACCATCCTGTTTGTGCCTCGAAAGCTGAGAGTTCTGATTAATTGCATCCTGTTGAAAATGTTGTTTCTCGAACTTAATGCACTTTACGTAAATGTCTATGAGACTAGCTTGTCAACTACTATATGACTGCTCCCACAACAACGAAGTTTTGGAAGTCGCAAACTTCAGAAAAGCAGCTTACCCTGAAGCACAAGCGTCGCTGCGACCGCTATTAGCACCAGCATCACGGGAATGGTGTTCACTTGCTTTCGAAAGAGTTTGTTCGCAACGATTAGATCCTCATCATGATACTCAAGATTAGATAAGGTATCGTAGTGGTGCCTTGTCCCGGCGACGCTCATCTATACTTTGTACTAGAAGTCCATCAAGCTCCTGATTGGAAATCTAGTCCTGCAGGGTCTCTTCGACATTCTAGCCACTAAAAGATCGCCATCTGTTTTTGTCGGTATCACACAGCATAAGAAAGAGGACGTCGAAAATCTCGATCCACTCGAAAGAAGAGACGTCTTATTTGCTACCTTAAGAGCTGAGAGTTCTGGTTGATGGCATCTTGCTGAAAATGTGGTTCTTCAAACTTACTGCCTTTTTTGATGAATGCCTATGCGGCTAGCTCCCCAACTACTACATGAATGCTCCTACAACAATCAAGTTTTGGAAGCCGCAAACCTAAGAAAAGCAGCTTACCCTGAAGCACAAGCGTCGCTGCGACCACTATTAGCACCAGCATCACAGGAATGGTGCTCGCTTGCTTCCGAGTTCGTTAACATTGATAAAATCTTCATTGTGCTACTTAAGATTAGATATGGTATCGTGACCATTCGTCTACGACTTTAACCTGGCATCTCAAGTTCAGAGTTCACGGTCGTACATGGGGTTGAGCTATTAGACTGTAAGTAAAGTGGTGAGTGTCGATTAGGCTAGTACGCGAGATATAATCAGTGGGCCCATTCAGCGGCCTGGTAATCGTTTGATAGCCTACTCACCTAATAAGACGAGTAAGCTATGCGGTTATCAGGCGATCATTCTGTGAGCGAAGCAAACGAATTGATGCTTATATTTCTCGCCTCTCGCCTGACAGCCCAGCGCTTAGTCGATATGCTTTTTTCTTGCATCTTACCAAGGAAGGCATCCAACTTCCCATGGAACTTTGAAGTGAGACCCATAGGTGTCGATAGAGCTTCAAACACTGATTACCAATGTGGAAACTAAAACTGCAAAATGAACCTGCCAAGGAAGTTGTGAGCAGTCAAAGATGGCTTGAGGTAATGCGTCACACATGAACAGTGCTAGCGTCCGGCATTCAAAGTCGCTCCCGCTCGCCACCCGGCAGGTCGTTAGTCTTCTTTCCGTTAAGATGCAGGTTTTGAAATCGCTACCGCTACTTCACGGCGACTTAGAAAGCCCGGAGGCTAGCACAGATCATTTGCAACGCTCTACTCACAGCCAGATTGAACTGCTCACAATTTCCTTGGCAGGTCATTTTGCAGTTTCAGTTCCCATATTTGTAATCAGCATTTGAAGCTCTATCGACACAAATGGGTCTCAATTCAAAGTTCCATGGGAAGCTGAATGCCTTCCATGGTTAGTGGCTTGGTCGTACGATCGCAACCTATAACCTTGCCCGAGACATGGTTGGTATATGCCTGTTCGCGGAACCGTGGAACTCGTTGGATACCAGTTATCGCTGTCGTTTGAAGAATGCGGAAAGATAACACAAAAATGCAACTCATCCTCTACCAGACTGGTCCCCCAGCAACCACCGGAATCTCCCCTTTTTCGTAAGATTTACTCCTATCGCTGTGCCCCTTCCACTTGTAACAGCAGTACCTCGTAGTTAGATGTGTATGCACAAAAGTGCATTTTATATAGCAAAGGACGTCATAATAACGGTAAGACGTTGAAATGGCACCTTAACCCTTATTTGGAGCTTGAAAATGTTTGCGGCTGCCTTTCCTCTTTCACTACCCATTACCCTCCTCTCTCCCTCCACTGCTCTCCTGCTGCTGCTGAAGCACTATGCGGAATGACCGCAACTTCACTAAGTAGGTGTTCAAGCAGCAGTCGAGGGTATCATCACAAAAATGCTGTTGCAAAACACCCATTGCAAAACATTGATAGAGCAAGTTCTGCGAGCCTCCCGCTCTTGTCAGCGGTTTGTTTATTCCATGAGCCTCCTTATCACTTCATTTTCATTTTGCGGACGGACAGACATACATACATACATACAGACATGCATACAAACCGACAAACCAAGTTAGCGGTTTATATAATGGAAGGATTTTGTAAACCGCTAACATGGTGTGTCGGTTTGTACGTATGTATGTACAGCATCTATGAGTGAAGTTTTAGAAGAAGTACCCTCAGTCCCGTGCGGCCACCGTCCTTCTTGGGAGAGAGGACAACAGCAGAGGGGGAGAAATCTCACGGAAAGCGGTCTGTCAAGCAGTTTTCTGAATATTGCTTCAATCAACACTAGAGCCTTGTCAGTGATTCCGCCAGTTGATCACAGAGTTGGACAGATGCGCGATAGACGTGGCATGCGTAGAAGAGACTTGATATACGAAGCGGGAGCATGGAAATGGCACACGGGCCACGAAGTCATACTGGGAACCGGATCAATGAGCGGTAAAGTCAGTGGAGTCGATTTCATCATTGCGCCGCATTTAACAGCGAAGATCAGCTACTGCAGAAACCTTTCTGAACGAATTGCAATGCTCGTACACGAATTGGGCGAAGGAAAAACGATCAAGATCCTGTCAGTATACGCACCTACCGGGGCCTACGACTACAATGCTGTAGAAGAATTTTATGACGCGCTTAGCAATGCAATATGCAGCTCCCCGAAAGGAACATATGTTGTGTGCGCTGGCGATTACAATGCCCACCTGGGTGTAGGAGAACCTGGAGAAAATTTTGTAAGACTATATGGAATCCCCAGGACGAAATAATCGTGAAGAAGCGTTGGCACAGTTTTGCGAAAGATGTCGACTAACTCATACTTCCAAAAACGTCTTGGTCGTCGATAGACATACCATATCCGAACAGGCTGATGTTTCATGAGATTGACTTCTTTCTAACGAACTGCCTGCAACTTTTTCACAACGGCGGAGTCATTGGTCAATCACACTTCAACATCGAGTCAGGTCATCGCTTAGTTCGAGCAACAGTGGCATTGAAGCTGAAAGAAGAACGGAGGCGATTAGCTGCGTACTTCTCCAAACGATATCGATATGAACTCTCCGATGAAAGACTCAAGGCTCAGACACCACGAGAGCGGTTGAGTGCTGTTACCACGCGAATGTTAGCCGCACGAAAGGAATTAAGAAATTTTGACCCTAGTGGCTCGGACTGTGCTCAACAAAGCTATTCGCTGCACAGTAAAAAATGATTACCTAAGCGGCGACAATGTCTCAAGTTCACATATTATATGCAAAATCAAGTGTAGAACACGACGTGAAACAGGATTCCTTAAAACCGGGCATCAAATTTGAAAAATATATTTTTTTCCAAAAGTGGCATCAAAAGTTTGTAAACTCTGCAATACCAAAGTGAATTCAGCACAGAACGATCCTCGAATCCAAACGAAAATCAAAAATTGGTTGAGTATTTGTGCGATTCTACGATGGCGTAATTATTTATTTACAATGAATCGGTTATAACATCCTTTTTGGAATCTGAAGTGAACCTTCAATCTGCTCGTTAAATCAAATTGTTCGGTGGAACTGTTTGCTGGAATGTTGATGAAACGATATGCGAGCCCTTCCCTAAGCTGCACAACTCAGTTACATTTCGAATCTTGACTTGTTCCCTCCATGACAGCATTTTTCCGAGTTTAGGAAGGCGACAATGATGAGGGAGGCCAGCATCAAGTCTTTGTCGTGACAGAAAACCCATTTTTCGGCTAGTTCCGACTAACAATTGGAAGCATTCCATTCTTCGAACTATCTATATAGGTGCCACTCCACGTTTTGCTGGGTGCTAAGAAGTGAGAAATCGCCGAATGGTCCGACACACCCACGTCTATGACAGTGCTCCACCATATTCTGACGGCCGGTGATCTGATACCAAAATGAGGTTTCCAGTTGAGATCACTTCACAAAGTTCACTAAATCATTTCCAAGAAGAAAGCAGGAACGCGACGCGTCGCCGAGCACAATTTTGTAGCCCTCGCTTTCCGTCAAGATTCGTCAGTTGTAGGCTGAAGTTAGTTGGGCCATATTCCTCTGAAAGCCTAACAACGGCTCCTTGTTAGGACATCTTCCACACTATGCTACAGGTTTCAGAGGATGTATAGCAGCACTACTGATTGCGAGAAGTTGTAAGAACAAGGAAAACAGAAAGTTTCCAAACTTTTGACACGCCAATTTTCCAAAAAAAAACTTGTATTTCACAACTGCGGTATGCGAATTCGGAAAATTCTATTGCGCATCGTATTCTAATCTTGATTTTGCATGCCATATGTGAATTTGAGACCGCTTCGATGTTTGTTGGCTCCGCTAGATCAAATGAAAAATTTCCGAACTTTCGACCGCTACTGTAAACACTAACTTGAGGTTACTCTCAGTCATTCCACTCGGTACTGCAGAAGCAGAGGGAAGGCGTAACGTAGGAAAGCAAGGTCCCGGCGTTTGACGGGAGATCAATCTGGTCATACATATTCCGCTAAGCGGTTGTGTGCGTTTGACAGTCGGACGAGAAACTTATAAGCTCGCTCCCTCCGGCCGAAAATTGTTCAGTCGGTAAGGACAAAGTCGTAGGGAGAGGGACAAAGATGGGCCTTCCAGAAAGGACAGAGACCGACAGCAACGCAGAAAAATCGACGTTACTAAGCGATGAGACGTTCGGGTTGACAATGCAATGTTTGCAAGCCGCGACAGTGGTAGATAAGAGCCTATGATGGGCGTAGGAACACGTTGCGCAGCGCACCTTGAGAGTGGAATGATTGCTCATACGCCTCATGTAAAGTGGGACTGAAATAGAAGAGAAATGGTGGGCGGTAAGAACTGATACCGAGTGATAAGGGCTGATAAGGAATGGATGCAAGTGGTATCGAATACTTGGCATCGTCCGCATTAAAGTAGATGGGTCCGTGTCAACCATATGAAGTTGGAAGGGTAGTAGGCAAGAGAATGTGATAGCTTTGATATAAGGGCTAATAAGACGAGTAAGAGAGGAGGAAGTCACGGAACGAGATACGGATCTCTGCCATGACGGCACATCGATGAAATCATTAGATGATGATGAAGTCATGATAGAGAGATTCCATGGAGAGATTGGTGAGGGGTGATGAAATTAGCTCACCAGTGAGAAAGGAGAAGAGCACTGAGTAGAATAATACAGCAATACGAAAATTCTCCACAACGTTAGCGCGTGATGGTTATGTGGCACGGGCGTTAGTTTTTCGTTGAAAGAATATTTATGCTCCTTGTCTGATATCAGTGCTGACAGTGCTTATTTGACCGCTAGACTGTGGGCTCCCAACAAGTGGTGGCTGTTCGCAATAGCATGACGAGCCACGGTAGCTTTTTGTGATATTAAAGCAACACCCCCGGGAGGAGCCACTTGGAGAATCATTCCTAGGGTGAGATAGGGTAGCCCACGTATAGTAC
>KZ347513.1:23988-36678 GCA_002352805.1 Teladorsagia circumcincta | reverse complement strand
GATTCACAGATTGCACGGATAAACATGACACATAGCAGCTCTGTTTGTGTTTGATCTCGCCATGAGTTTGAAAGCTGGCGATCAGAAGTGAAATTTGGTAAGGTCATTCTAAGGAATATCCCGGGAGTTCCTGTATGCTTCCCTTTCAGAAAAAAAGCAATAAACGCCAGCAAAAATGGCGGGTAAAGTTTGTTGCAGTATTTATGGAACACTCTGAACAATACGCTTCATCTGTCCGTTTTTCTGTTTGTCTGTCTGTCAAATCGGTATTAGCTGAGTAACCACGTGGAGAACCCGTCTCAAGTTTGGGATCGGTGGTGCATGGGTCAAGAAGTACACAACACCAACAGCTAAGCGGAGCCCTACTCATGGTGAGGGAGACGTGCGCCGAAATAGGCGGTCCGAGAGCAAAAGTTTCTAACTCGGTAACGGACTCACAGAAGTCGCGAAAAATGAATAAAGGGGAGCGCAGGGTTGCGAAGTCGAGGGTGTTTGGAAAAGATCTCATGATGAGCAGGGCGTTTTCGGAGTGGGCGGTGCTCAATCAAGAAAATCCTTACTCGGTTATGAGGCTGCGAAGGAAGTAAAAACAAATGATGAAATGTGCACACTGAAATGAGCGGAGACCCGCCTACAGAGGGCGGGGCAGTCGGTTTTTTTATGCAGCTTCGCATTCGAAGAAACGTGTCTAATCTAGTTAGGGGGCATCATGATGCAGTCTCTCGGCGATCTTGTGTAAATTCGAACATTCCAGTTTGACACGCATGCCAAGTGACCCCCTCACCTGCATCCCCTAGACTGCCTACATTCCTCCGGCTCGGAGTTGCCGTAGCTTTCTGGAATAACTGCATCATGATGCCCCCCTAGCTGTAAAAATCCCGAAGAAACCAAGTATTGCTCGTAAAGAAACGAAGCTTGAAAAGTAGAAGGTTTCAGAGAAATCTTAGTCTCAACCAGGGAGAGATATGGACAAATTGGTTGGCTAATCCTTCATATCTGCTTGTCTATGTAGGTGATATGTGGTTAGGCATCTTGAAAAAAAAAACATCGGAGATTCTCGAGAGGTTTTCTTAGCGATAAATATAAATTGGCTCAGATGGAACGACGCGCGGCCTTGACCAGTCTATTTTTGGAATGAGCCACACATGGTGTTTACATCCATTTAGAATCGCAACGTCTTCCTGGATGGAATTTGACCTATGCATAATTTGCAGGGCCAGTCAATGTAAAAGTCGGGGTTTTTTTCAGGCAGGCGTCAGGCATCATCTCCCGTCCAGGCATCAATCAAGCTATTTCCTTTTTCCTTTACAGCTTTATTACAGTCATTCTACTTGAATGGCTATACGTTACGACAACAACGATTTCAGTTTCGAAGTGGCCGATTCATCGAACCATTTTTGCTTTGAAATTCTCGAAATCGTTAGGCTGTTCTCATCGATTTCATAAAACATGAATCAGAAGACATGCCCGCTGACTCAGCCGGGGGTGGGAAAATTTCTCATCCAAGCAACAAAAGTGTTTACTCAATTGTTTTTAATATTCGGTCTTCGCCGATCCGATAGCCTAGGAGAGCAATTCGTGTGACAACCATTCTTTTCTCCTTTAAATCTTTTTTATTGCATGTGAACGTCTCGAAATAGCCACATGAGTGACTTCTAATTCATCTACAAGTTCCCCAGACCTTATAGCTTGCACGCTATCACCATGGATGTTTTTGGCTAGCGGGGGCGTTTTTTGCTAATATCGATTGAGCCCGATCACCTTGGAGAACCACAGGAGCTATTTGATTCAAATCCCGATGCAGTAGAGATGAAATTTGGAAAGACGCTTCAAAGCACCCCATTTCTAACAATCGGATCGGATTGGAAAATGAATTATTGGGTTGATGTATAATTATTGCGGCTTTTTTCAACCAACCTTATTCAGCAAAAACGAAGAATGTTTTTGACAAAAATATGTTCGAATGATTGCTAAGAAGCGTAGTCACCATCCGCTTCAAGAACTGCTTCCCATTCGGTAGTCGATCGATTTCACGGGTGGAGAAGCCACGATTTCTGGGGGCGATCTACATTTTACCATCGGCCACCAAATCATCCCAATCATCGTAAATTTTATTTGTTCGCCATTTTCCAACGAACGATTGACGTGGTAGTCTGTAGGAACTTCGATCGGTGAATATGCATTGTGAACCTCTCGAACCATCTTTCAACTTGGCTTTTGCTGATTGTTCCCTCGCTAGAAAGTTCGTTGAGATCCCGAAATAACTCTGTCGCCTTCCGACCTTTCTCGAAGTGGCAGTGCATAATTTGGCAAATATGAAGATGACTTTCGGTCGTATTTCTGTTATTGGAAGAGAGAAGATCATTTTTCGGGGGATAATAGCAAACAAAACGCTATTTTCCAAAAAAGGAGCGAAAAAAGCCGCAATAATTATGCATCAACCTACTACCAATGAAATATTATGTGGAGTAGTGTCGATATCACATCTGACTGATTTTAGGAGTTGTAATGCTTCCTATCTCATGTTTACTATCAGTAAATAGAAGTGATTGAATAAAGTTTCCTACTCAAGATATTGCAGAGTACCAGATCCGGAGGGCACACTCTAGCAAAAACAAAAGTTAATTCCTTGAAACTATGGAGACGGTGGAACACAGCACGAAAGGTAAATCCATCTGTTATATTACATTTCCAAGATGTAAAGGGTAATATGTTGATACGTCTTTTCAATAGCGATATGGAAGAGATAGCTGTGTTTGTCAGGAGGTAGATTTAAGTTGTGTTTGCGACGTCCAGCATTTGAATCGGGTGAAGGCGGAGGTCTGTGCAATCGGACCGGTGGCTTTTTGTTAGGGAAGGAGCGATGCCCGCGCTGTAGGAGACCTTAGCACATTCACGACGGCGTCCCCTTTTTTTGCGGTCGTGGGTGACGAACGTAACTTTGCGATCGGCGCAGGCTCAATTCACATCCGCGGGTTTTGTGCTGTAAATGAGCAAAAACATGAATGCGACAAAATTAGCAGAAATGAAACGGTCACATTTACCCACTTCTGCCGCAATGGAAAACATTTTCACCTCGATACTTATTTGTATTATTTATTAATTATTCATATTTACTTCTGGTACTCTTTTCTTCTCATAATTATCCCTCTATATACAAATTAGTGGTTTGCTATGTGTCTGTTTGTTTGTCCAGGAGGCTCGCTCGCTACGTGTACTCAAGGAAACAGTTGGGCCATGGTCCCGGATAGTTACCTTCAGGGCGTATACGGTTGATGCCAGGGCTTGGCTAAAATCGAGTACGGTAGTGGGCGAAGTCCGACCTAGTGGGCGAAGTCCGACCAGGTGGGCGGGACTTATTTCAAAGTTTCTGTAGGGTGCCAGAACCTTCATTTTATGAATGAAGAGACAGCGCGTTTTCACTTGAAGCATGCACTGCAGTAAGCAGGCCTTGACCAAAGTGGGCAGAGCCCGACTGCATGGTCGGGGCTTACGCAAAAATCTCTCCTTAAAAGCGAAAATTCCATTTCGAACGTAATGAGGTCTCTGTGGGCAAATAAACGTTTGGACAAATAAGGGATTAAGTTAACTTAAGGGTTAAGTTAATAAGTTGTGGCGATTTTCACGCGATTGATACTCGATCTTCTTACCTAAAGTTGCCACGCGGATTTATAGCCACTCTTAAAATCGCCGCCAACTTGAATAATCCAATACTATTTGCCGATTCCAACAAATAAATGCAGTACTAAATAGCTGAAGTACAGATAAATACGCGAGCTGCCACCGAAGGGTATAACGCGAAAGGCGATCTCAGAGAGAGGAGGTGGAGACCGCTCCAGACGGACGTACAGCTACCACTCGGACCTCGTAGCCTCCAGCTCCTTGCTTTTGAACGTTACAGGCTCGACGCCTTATCGCGCAATATTTTCCCCTGCGACAGCTTCAGAGATTCCAATCTCCTGCAGTAAACATTATTACCGTAATCTCTGAGAATATAACTGAGTAAACATCCTGAAAGAATTTTATTAGGTTGGAAGGAAAGTTCTGAAACACTCAATTCGCGCTCTTTCTGGGTTTCTCCCGAATGCTCTGGAATCTTCCATGGGTGCTACATAGAAGGAGTGGACTGTGCTGCGTACGGTGCTTGAATCAGGCTTCCCAGTAATAGCGTTTGAATCGCATAAAATCGACTCCTCCCGCGAGACCGTCCGAGCCCCCACAATGTGCGTGCCTCGCTCAAAGAGGTCTGCCCACGAGAGGCGCTCAGAATCAGTCCCAGGATAGGCTAGGATACGTTTTCTCACATGGCGGTTGCAGCTTGGCTCGAACGGTCCGCAGCGAAGACTTTGATCTTTCTGGCACAATACTTGACTACTGCCCATCTTGACCTTGCCGCCGCTATAATCAAAGGTGATCCTAGGCAATCGTCACACAAACTGGCAAAGCATCTTGAATGCCTCCAGAAGCCCGTCCTTTAGGCTCTCCAGTAACTAGACGAGTCTTGGAAATGGAGTGAATGGGTAACGCACGATTTCGGCCAGTCGACATCTGCACATGTACGGAGTCGTGCAGCAACGACGATGGGCCGCGGCATGTGGTTATTGGCAAGGGCAAGTGGACCGTCTGCTTTAACCATATGCTGAAGCAGCAGCGGCTTGGATTATGGAAAACTGGAGTTTTGATGCCTCGACCTTACAATTATGGGGGAATGGTAATGCTGTCAAATTTTAAGAACTTGACGACATTATCCATGAGTGGTGTTCCATCTATAGGATCGGCGATGACAAGGCTATCCAACGCTAGCCGTTCGAAACGATTGCAGGAATACTTTACGAAATACAGCAACAAGTTTGTGTGCTTCACTGCAACGCGCGTCGGCGCAGATCTTTGGCCTTAAAGGGATCTTCCACGGAAAGGCTGTTCATTCTTATCCTGCGTACAGGTGTAGAACCTGGTCATTGAAGACCATGTGCGAAGTTCGGAGTGAAAAGAATGAGACACTCAAAAGATACAGCCTCTGGAAAGGCTCACAAGTTGGACCGGAATGGACCAGTAGGCGGGACCGGAAGTGCCACTGTGACATAGTGCACGGCGATTGCGGAGCCACGTTTCAAGCTTCTGAGGAGGTTTAACGTTGAATCGCTCACATTCACTCTTTCAACAAGTTCGCACGTGTTAGCTTCCCAACGCCAACGGCTGTGACAGTTCTACGGCGGGAATTCAAATTTCTTACAGACTTTCTGGCTTTTTGCATCAGTGACGAAACCAACGCTTATTTCTCGGTCTTTTTGCTATTCTCATGATAAAGGGGGCTAAAGTATCAGTTTCGTGTGAGGATGGCGGCGAGGTTTTTCCGTAGACGATTCCTTTAAGCCAGAAGATTCTCAAGCTAGGCCGCACCACGGTTGCCCATCTGTCGTAATCATGAAACCTACCCGTACACGTCTTTCACCTTTCCTGCTCGCTCACTCATCACCTGAAGAACAAAAAAGCTCGCCGACGAAGAAGTCCGCAACTCGACTTCCATATGTTTTTCAACGATAATTCTGATAACTTCTCTGAATGTGGCGCCAAGCAATTGCATTAAGGTTGGCATATAGTTGTTGACTATGATGGTCAATAAGTTATGGGACTTAGGATAGATAAAGAATAAAAAAAACAAATTTCAAATATTGGCTGTGGGGTGTTTCAGAACTTTCCTTCCAACCTCCAACCCACCCTACTTCTATTGATCACTATATGATAGAAATGATTTACCTTACATAACTTACCCGAAATCAGGGACGACGTTCGTCGTCAGGGTTAGCCGCATGACCTAATGATCAGTTGGTTCTCCAATGTAACAGAAGTTCAACGTGGATGCGCGCAATGGCGTGCGGAGCTGATCTGATGAAATCAGGAGATATTCGTCTGACTAAAAGTTAGCGCGGCTCTGGAAAACTCTTCCAACATAAACAATATATAACCTTGCGCTGAGCCCTGCCGTTCACTGTTACGTATAAGTTAGTTAGCTAGTATCGAATATACCCGAAAAATTGCCAAGTAGGCAATTGGCAAGGGATTATCAGCTGGCAGCCCATGTGGGCTACCATCGTTTCATGAGCACACTTCCCTGGCAGGCCATATTTGCTGAAGTGGGCGTGAATGTACTAATGTACGAGAAAGGATCGGGGAGAAATTAATACAACAGTTACGCAGTGAAACTTTCCTGAAAATTCCAATCAAATTCACAAACAATCTGACGGTTCTCTAGGATTACCAAAGCGTTTCCAAACGAACAACCCCAAGCCGACTCATCCCAAGAACACGGTTCCAGGACATCTTGGACCGTGTGAGGAACTTTTTTCCAGCAAGGTTATAGCGAAAAGAGGCGTGTATCTCATACTAATGGGAAGTTTCATGTTTTTTTTTCGCTTCCATTATTGAATTAATGTGTATGTTTGTTCAGGTGTTCTCACAACGGCAGTCTGGCAAGAAAATAGTTCATATGTGACCACTGCACATAATCATGAGATCAACTCTCGCCACTTCAGCTATATTGATAAACATGGGGATTTGAGGTGCTTTTTCGAGGTTGTTTGTGAAGTGAAGTTTGCAAAGGTGTGGAGTCATGGTGAGCCGGCTATTCTTCTAATGTCTTGAGCAGGTTATGATCGAGAACGGTCCTTACTCGGTGTCAAGAGGATGGCATCAAAATCCTGGATCTATTTTTCGAAATACGAGTACGCAGAAGCGGAATCTGTTGTTTTCTTCCTCAGAAATGTGCTAGCCTTGAAGAGGCATGATGACAGAATGAGCAACGATAGGAGAAGTGAAGATTATTCAGGAACCTGCTGCGGGAACTTGATCTTCCTCAGGGTGTCCTCGTACTTTTGTTGCATAGAAAAAACCTTTTTCAAGAATATTTGCTAAGTTGGAACAAATCATTTGACGACATTTCTTTGCAAATTATGGACCACGAGGATTTCTTTTATGAGGTTCCATGACAAAAACGTCCCCAGCAGAAGTCGTGTAAGAGAGTATTTAGTGGGTGGGACGAGTAGGCCACGAGTATGGCAGTTGTGCGGTTGTTGCCGCTCGTAAGTGCGCAATAATGGAGCTAGGATCTTACAAAGTCAGCATTTGGCGACTAGCTTTGACATTTGGACGAGATACCTTGTGCGCTCCATGATACGCAGCGTGTGTTACAGCGTTGCGGCTAATTCAAATACGCGTGAGTCAGTGGAGCCATGGAGTAAGCAAGTTTGTACGTCTCGTCCGGCGGGCCCCTTCCATTATTTGAGGTGGCATACCTGTTAGTGGCTTCATCGACGGTCTGATTTGCTTTTTTTTCATTTTTGGATATTCACAGCTCCATTAAATCCACGAATTTGATCTGGAGATGTTGCTTCAACAAAAGATTTCGGCATCCGAAGGCGTCTAAATAATTTTCTACACTGTATTTGAGAGAACATAATAACAAAATAACACTGGAATTTTTCAATATTTCTGTCCCTGTTGGCTAGGATTCTCCCTGATCACTGGTGCACAGTGTTGTGGTTTTTGACGAATGTGATTATGAAGTGCTCTTTTTGCGTTCTTGGTGAGCCTTTCGCCGTATTCAGCCATCCATCAGTCCTTGGACTTACTTTCCACGACATTTGTTCACATACCGGTATTCGATGTGTTGAGTCACGGTCAAAAAAAACTACATTGACAGTATTTAAATAGCTTTGTAGTTGCTTGTATTTTAAGAGGTCCCTTCACCGCGAGGTGCATGCAACAGTGGTACGACAAAGGTTTCTTTGCAAATGGTCTTCAAGTGTTCGTTCATCGCGGCCAAGTTGCTGATCGATTCAGTCTTGGTATGTTATCGAACGATTCATATTCACCGGATAGTTCCAAAAACTGTAAATCTAGTAAATTCCACTCGCATTATTCTATGTCCGCTGGATTGGCTTCCGAGGACCTGGGAGACCAACTTCCATTATTCGTTTGAAGTCGCCTTTCCCGCTCGGTGAAATTTCATTATCCATCGTTTGAAGTCGCCCTTCTCCGCTTGGTGCAACCTCAACCACCGGATTCTCCTCTCAGTTCTGTCCTTGTCTTCTTGATGTCTGCCAGGAGGGGCGTGTGCTGCTGACAATGAGCTAATTCTTTGTAACGGAGTCTTTACAGTTTTGAGGAATGATTAGCAGGTCGAGCACATGGTCGGTTTGCGTTGTTCCCCACCGCTGCTGTAGATCACCTTTTGGGTCCCCTCTCTGTGTGAAGAACGTGCTGCAGGCCGTTATATCGTGAGCTGTGGCTAGATCCGAATCCTCTCTCCCGCTTGTCTCTTACGCCTATCCCTCTACCTCCGCGCACTCTTTCCATACCACTTCTGCCACTGCCGACGTGGCCACTCAGATCACCTGCTCTGAAGGGGTTATCGCCTTCCAGAATCTATCTGATGGCGTTGTAAAGGGATAGATAGAACTCGCCTTCTCACTCGGGGTATCCGGCTTGCGGTGCGTACACTGACAATATTGTCCAGTACCCCTCCTTCGTCTCTATTCTCACGGCCATGATCCTATCGCTGATCCTGTTCACAACGGAAGCACAGTCCTTGTGCGAATCCGCCACCGCTATGATCACGCCGTTCCGCTTGGTGCCTTCTTCTTTGTCGTAGAGATTGAAACCGTCCCCGATTTCCCTGGCCTTGATTCCTTTCCATCGTGTCACCTGAAGCAAGCTAGTACTTGTATGTTTGTGCGCGTCATCATATCAGGAACCTCTCTTGACTTATCCGTTAACGACCCTACAACGACCAATTCAAACCAGCTTCTTTGGCCAAGGTCGTTCACCTCTCGGTAGCCTCGCATACTGACCACAGCCCTTGGGCGAGGGCTCTGCGCCACTTCCGGATGACGTCGTAGCTTAATCACTGAATTTTGTTCGACCTTTAGACATGCGTGTGACGAGGGTCTTCATCGCGAACCTGTCAATCCGGGCCTGAAGGTGATACCAGAACCATTTTTGCATTTCTGCAGGGCATGGTGGGAGCCCCGGCAGATGTCGACCTCGCAGCTATCAGAAGTGCAGGCATGAGTGTACACTCCCAACCAGAGTGAATAGCGGTCGAGGAATTTTTCGACCATGGCTCTCCACTCTGCAAGGGTAGTGTCGAGAGTGAATGTACGCGCGGAAGCACGGATGACTCGCGGATGCGAGAGAGCGAGAAACCTCGACGCGCCATTGCCAGTTCCTCTGCCGATTTTCACCCCGCTCTCAAACGCTAGGCTATCCGTGTGCCATTATGTGTCCCTTCACCATTAAAATTGACGCTGTCGAGCCTAAGTCGCACGGCTTGCACTCATAAATAAAGGTGTTGGTTATGAGAATTTGTGAACGTGAACGCCCTGCTTCAAAGAGTAGAGCGCAGGCGAACAAAAGCGAGAAATGAAGCGAAGTCGGTGCGTTCGTCATTGTGTTGGTAATTCCTGTTTGCTGACCATGTTTATTGGTAACGATTGTGCGGATGTATGAGAAATTTTCTTGGCGAGAATCATAATATAAAGCTTCCATGAAAGCTCACAGAGTGGCCCATGTGGTTGTGCGTGGCGCAACGGCGTCATAGTTGTTCACCATATCTTTCATGCGCCACACATAATCGCATTACCCACTGCACTATTGCTGCACTGAAATAAAAAAGAAATTGAGGCTTTCTCTAAAAGTGACATTTTTATCGACTATTGGTCTAATTACATCTGGAAATTACTTGGAAGTATGAAATCTGAACACATTCGATTTGTACGGCTGCCAAAACCTACAATACCGCTACTAATTTTTGTTCAATCGACGGTTTGCGAAGGTCGGAAACCGTCGCGAACCGTCGGCTAGCCATAACTCTTGAAGAAATGGTTTGCTCGTCCTGAAGTTTATATTATCTGATAGCCCTGCTCGAGATCTACAAGATGCTATTTTCAATTTTTGAAAGAGCTTCATCTAAGAGTGCGCGCACTCTACCTCCATCCCGAGAAGTAGCGAACGTACTTGTATGTGATGCCCGTATAAATCCTCCTATGCAGCCCGATCGTTCCACAGAAAGATAGGTCTCAACACTTGCCTCAGAATATGCCACGTACCCAATCTGTCCGCCATATTGTGAGATTGGATGAATGTTTTTTTTTCGAATTCAACGATCTTCACTAGAGCGCTAATTGGCTAAACGTGTTGTACCTGCGCTCATCATCCAATTCTTCCATTTCAGAAAATTGAAAATAGCATCTTGTAGTTCTCGAGCAGTGCTATCAGATGGTATAAACTCCAGGTCGAGCAAACCATTTCTTCAAGAGCTATGGCGAGCCGACGGTTTCCGCCGGTTTCCGACCGTCGCAAACCGTCGATTGAACCAAAATTAGTAGCGGTATTGTATATACAGTCATCACACATATCGGTTCCCCTCAGAGCATGTTAAGGGAATGTGGAAAAGTTCTGGAACAACAGCATTACCCTTGTAATTACTGTCGTTTTTCAGACAATCTCTGCGAACAAAATGGTAACCTCACACCGTTTTTATTTTTTGAGTCTCCCCATTGCCTTCACTGTGGTTATACGGAACGTCCTCCTGGTCTTAACGTTGAGGTAGGTCCGGTTTCTAGGGATACGAAAAGAGTTTGATATTTTTGAGATGGGAGAATGTGACTCGTCAAATTTTGTATGAGTTGCGATGTGGAAGCTCTAATGGAGTTTAGCGCTAATGAGCAAAGCCTAGTCAGTGAGGATGAATGCTATTTCTAGAGAAAAAAGTATTACGTCCGGTGAGCGGAACTACTTCTGTAAAGTTGTAGTCTGTGGATGGGTTCAAGTGCCATGTCATTTAAATTTTTATTGAAATCGCAGTCGCAGGTTGGTAGATTTTTCTTAGAGAGACCTACAGCTAGGATTCCAGTTCATTGGATAACCCTCAACGGCGGTCATTTCGAAAGAGAAGGTGGTTGTTAAGTGCAGAATCAGCATATCTAAGCCCTCTGGTATTTTCATCGAGAGGTGGTTCGCTCCTTAGAGGTCCGCAGTGTGTGAGAAATTGTGATCAAATGTCAAAATACTCGACACCGTTGTGTTTACTCTGTCTTTGAGATTGCATATCTCCACGAACGTGTTCCTTAACGAAATGACTCAAATGAGGAAGTGATGCAGTGCAAATGACAACGCTATAGTTTGAGCTTCCATCTTATGCGTTTCTGCATTGAGAATGGTAACCAGCATTGGTTCGGAGAATCTTTAAATTTCATTTCCGATTTGATTTAAAGTGAACGCATGGTGCATACTAACAGAGAGAATCGATTGTAAGAGAATCGATCAAATGCTTCAGTATGCTTTACAATGAGGGGCATCGCAAATTTCATGAACGAATCTTATCTTTGTAGCTCCATGGAAGTATGCTGTTTCCTTTCTGACTAAAAACATTCATGGGGTGCGGCGAAACGAAATTGATTCATCGCTGAAAGAAGAACAGAGTAGGGACCTTTTCTGTTCCCCCCTTTTTTTTTTGAAGGGTTTAGTTCAGCCGAACGTAACAGATGACACTATCTTTAGGAAGTTGCTAACATGTGTGATATCATTTAGTTTCGTTCGTGTTCTCAACGCAACAAAAATTGTAGTTTAAGCGTTAATTACAGAAAAAGAATCGCTCAAGTTCTCTGAACAAGGCTGTACAATGCTCATCAGATTGCGATTTGGAAGGTATGATGTTATTTGTTCAAAAGCGTAATAGGGTTTTCTTGTGCTCTTACAATTTCGCGCTTGGAATCATTAATCGCTTTGCCTTAAAGGCATATGTCACGCTAATTGGGAACAATCCGGTTCGTGAAAAAGAGGCTGAGGCTTTGCTGCCCCGGAGGTAAGTCAGTTTGTTGACCGTCCCCCCTACCCCGGAGCTAGGATCACTTCCGCGGTTCGAAACGCGTGGAAAACGCGCCAGTAACTTGCGCGTAGAGGTTCGCTCATCTAGCGCTGCTCTGGCTGTCCCGATGCCAAGGCCTCGCTAGTCTGTCTGCTCTCTCGACACAGCATGTAGCGTGTCTTTGAAGGCTCGCCCAATACTAGGAGAAGAGGCACCTCGAATTTTAGAGTTTCCAGTGGTCTTTTCTCTTCCCTTCTTTGTTGGCTTTCTGAGCCTCTAAATTCATTTTCGAGAGTAATGATCGCCTCCATGCAGTTCTGAATGTGCCTTCAGATGCGGTTTTAATGGTAATTTAATCTGAATGCAGTTTTGAAATGGGATGCTCATGCTCTGCCTTGCTCCCACTTCCCATACATTTTGCAGTTATACACAAAACGGAAGACTTACCCTTACGAGAAATACTCTTGGAACAATGACGTAAGAACTTTTTCCGAAGCGCACATTGCACTTTGAGAGTAAGGAAATAAACATGGAAACGGGTTCAGCTACAAGAACACCAGGCTGCTGCTTAACGATTGCGTGTTCTCGGAGTCTTTGTTTTTATTGGAATTATGGGCGATTTATTAGAAGGATTTTTTGATAAAATTATAATATTAGGTTGTCTCATGAATAGCGTCGTTTTTTTTTCAAACAAAAATTTTTAGGTTGAAATCCTAGGCTTTGAAAACATCTTATATACCATTCGAAAGAGAATTGTCTGCTCTTTAAAATGGCATGTTCAGTTTCTAATATCACTGCGCAGTCTTCAAATTTCAAGCCTACAA
>KZ347511.1:6134-26612 GCA_002352805.1 Teladorsagia circumcincta | reverse complement strand
GTAGGCAGTCTAGGGGGGGGGGGGTGGGTGAGGGCAGTCACGTGACATGCGTGAAAAGCTGGAATGTTTGAATTCACACTCTCGCTGAGAGGGCGCGAGCATGCGCGACGCCGCTTTACCTGTCGCTGCACTCGCTCCGTAAAATCGGGGTTGACGGACTACTTGAACTCGGTCCTTTAGAGCGCCTCAGTTTGGTGCTCCAGCCTGCGCTCTCCATGGATCCCTGCTCTCTCCCAGGCTTAGTCCGTGAGCATCACCCGTTTCGTAATCGTCTGCCCTCTCCGCCATTCGTGGCAGGACCATATGCGAAAGTTCAACTAGTCCGTAAACCTAAAACTGTGCTCAGGTTTCTGGACTAGTTTTTTGCTGCAGCAAATTAATTTAGTTTTCAGGGCAAATTCACTCAGTATTCATCGAGCAGTGGCCATCAGGCACAAAATGTTCTTAAAGGCATGCAACATTGCTGAATGCCTTTTCCCGGCGGTGGAGCTCCCTTTCGTGTATAGTTTGTGTTTTTAATGCCTTACCAACAATATCACAAGTGTAGATTTTGAAAGTAGTTCTAGTTTGAAAAAATGAAACGAAAGCTTTGTGAACCAACTGGTCCTTGGAAGGAGGAACCCCTTCTTTCTTCGTTCAGAGAATCTTATTTTAGTGGGTCGCTCGAAATTGCACTACTCGGTGCGATATGGTAAGGAGCAGAAGTCAGCAATCACCTCCATAGGGTAAGGTTGCGGTGTGGTTCCGCTTTAGAATAGCAATGATGAATGCAAGGGAAGGAGTCCTCGCTTTCTCCTAATTCTAAAGATCGTTTTTGACTGTGTTCTCCTTCTGGTTGGCACTCGATCTTCAAAACGTTCCTATCGGTTAGTTTACCATTCATGCAGGAGGCTGAATCACGTTACGTGGTAACGGGGTTGGAAAGAGGTGACAGTGACTCATCGCTAGGCCACCTGTCCTGCTTTCTACTTTTTCCTTCGACCGCTGCCAAGCACTGTTCAGTTTAAATACTGATTGCAATAGAGTAGCACATAGAGGTACCTTTTCACTTCGTCCCAGTGATGATGGGCACTTGAGGCTGCGTCTGGTAGCGCGGCTACTGTTTCTATTGTTAAATTGTTAAGAAAACCTCTTCCTTGTCCTCATGGTCTTCATCTCGAGAATGTTCCATACCTTTTGTAATTCGGTCTTTTCTTTTGACGCTCCTTCCCCTCGCATGGTTATTATGACGATTTCTTACGGACATGCATGCATAGCGAACACCACTTCGGCTTCCGGTGCTTTTGATGGGCTTACGTCATTGCATTTCGAAACATTGTAACACGACAGCATTTCCGATATCGCTTTGTGGTTCGGACATCGTTCACATTCCAGTCAATTGAGGATCCGCCATGATAGGCTTCCTTTCGAATATTGCTAAAGATATTCTGAAACGTGAGGACACGGGCTCAAATAGTCCATTTTATGCCGAGGAAACGTTATGGTACGAAATACTGAAGAGATGTGACGGATCTTCGTTGAATAACGCAGATCAGGTAATTTTCAATAATCTTCATGTCGATAAGAGTATTCTTCATCTTTATACAGGAATCGGTAAAGGAAATTATTCATCAAAATTTCTATTTTCAACATTGAAACTTTGTTTATGCAATGACTCACCACTTTTTGTGTTATTGATTCAGTTCTAAAAGTGGTTCGTCGGCGGCAGTGCATCACCCATCGATTTTATTAGGGGTTCAAATTGGTTTTTCGCTGTTCATACGTTTGGAAGGAATGACAAAAGTGGGGAAGAAATGCTAAATTTTGAGTGGTGATGTCACTTAATTTTTGTGTTCTATGATCATTATCTTCAACGGCAGCACAAGATAACACCACGCTTCCACCGCAGTTGTTTTCTTCCTAAGGAATAATGAGTAAATATACACTTTGTTATCAGTACCTGTCTTTGAGAGAAAAGAAACCCTCTGAGAGTTGCTCAGCGAGCAGAAACTCCTTTTTATTGGTTTTAAGTAAATTAGCTGAGTGTAATGAATATACATACTCTTATACAGACTCCTTCCTGCGCTAACCATGGCGCTGGAGTCAAACTGAGGGCCATATTACAGCTTCTCTTCAAACGTTTTTATTACAGGCTTGTCGACTTTTCCACAAAATTCTCGAGCAGCCTCAGTTTTGGATAGAGAAGTGTGAATATGACAATGTTGGTATTCCACCGCTTAACTGGCGGAAGTTCATTCGTCAAAAAGAGATGGACCAATCACATGAACAAGGAGAATCATCAACGTCACATTCTTTCAACTATAAAATTATCTACTATCGGCGGCCCTATTATCGAAATCTCGCCTTTGAATTAGAGAACTCATCCACGATAAAAAGTTTGGAGAAGCAGGGAATGCGTTTTCAAAGTCAGGGTGATGGGTAAGCATTGAATTTCATTTACGTGTCCTGTTTACTTGTTTATTTATTTATTTGTTCGTCACGCTGAAAGGTGCATTTTAACCAGTACCCAATGATGGTTTTATTTGATCTTTGTGGACCCCATGTTAACCTTTTTGATGAACTTTTCTCTTTAAACATATGAAAATTCTTTGCCCTGCCGACTATGGACATTCCAATTCCAACACGATTAAGGGTTGTGAAGTTTTCATAAGAAATAGTTCGAGAAGGAGAATTGAGAAGAAAGAGCTCAACCTACTGATGAGTGATTTCTGAAGATTTTTTCATTGATAAGGATGAAGCTCATGTGGGATCAGATCTGAAAAGTATTATTTCATTTTGTTTCTGGATATTTGTCGGAAACTCAATTCATGTCATTACGACTGCTTTGGAGCACCTTTCAAATATTTTTAGCGCTATCACAGGATACGGGGCAGCCACTAGGACTAAGCCCAGGAGGGACGCAACCTCGGGAAAAATAAAAACTGTTTAGCGCTATGGGGTACCTTTCAACCGTCTCAGCCTCAGTTCCGTTTTTAAATAAAAAGTGGTGTTCTGCTCGGTTTGAAATGCATACCAGGGTCTATTCCAGTCGGGGGGGGGGGGGGCATCATGATGGAGTTTCTCGGCGATATTGTGTAAACTGGAACATTTCAGTTTTGCACGCATGTCAAGTGACTGCCCTCACCCCCACCCCCTAGACTGGCTACATTTCCCCTGGCTCGGAGTTACCGTAGCTTTTTAAGAAAACTGTATCATGATGCCCCCTCCTTCACTGGAGTAGACCCCCATTACCACCACAATGCCCCCGTATTGCGATAGCGCACTATTTTCATCAAGGACATAAAGTGGAAGTCAGGCCAACTTAGTTCCAGGATAATCATCGAGCATCCTCCCGTGTTCTGCAGTGATGAGGTTCCTGTCTGCTTTGCTACTAGTTATGAATGGTGTCATAGGTATTTTGAAATTGATCTGGAAAAAGCAGGAATCGAGGTGAGAATTATGAATTGAAATCGTGATTCAAAATTCCTGTTCCTTTCATTACAGTGCTTTAATAGAACTGGTGCTTACCTTGAACCTAGTTTTTTTTCTGGTGATGGTAATGCTGAATCCAACAAAAGTGCTTATCTTGCAGGGATGGGTCATGGATGTGATCCGACCAAATATCACCGTTCGTGAACGGTGTGCTTGTAGGAAGGACTGTGGAGCTGTTTATGAACTTAAACTACAGCTACTAAGAAGAGACGAAAATTATGATAAAAATGTTCTTTTACCGCGCTTCCCTACACATTCTCGGTTTTGGGGTCAGTGGGAAGGTATGTTCTTTTTCTCGTTATGTTTTTTCCAGCTTGGCCTGATTTTATTTGAGCTGTTCAGGTGGAGATTCATGGGAAACTGTTGAACACGTATATTCCGACTATCCTTGTGGTATGCGGAAGCTCGCTGTCATGAGTCGTGGAAAAGATAGCCAGTACTGGGCTGGACATTATGGTGCAAAATTTGGTGCAACGGAAGTGATTATCACCTTTCCGGATGATCCGAGAGAGTTATCACCTGAAGACTTTCCCGACGAAGAAAAGAAGCTTCTAAGTGAACCATCGCATTGGCCTATTCGAAGTCTACGTGTTCCTGTCGGTTTAAGAGGTCGTTTTCCAGGTCGTAGAGGCCATTGAATGACAGGCAATTGATTATTTTCTTGTGCATATTGTTATGCTACTATACTTCTTCTCCATGGGGAGCTGTTGTAATTCCAGACTTAGTATCCTCCAAGTTCGCCTTTCTTGAAACCTCGGCATCTTCAAATAGTAGTAGAATTCTTCTGTGCCGACTTAGTGGCATATCTGGCGTTGGCTTCGAAGAAAAATTGATATTGTAGGTGCTTTCTGGTGTTTTTGAAGTAATTGACGTCACATATGATAATAGATCTGCAATTACGACACCCCCTCCGGGGGCGGTATTCAATCCTTGCCCGAGGTGGATTCGTCCCCCAAGTCTGATTCAGTCCTTCTCAATTTCGGGGGGACTCCGCTGCGGGACCCACCTGCGATCGCTCCTTTTAATGTATAGCGCTGATACCCGCGTTAGTCACGAGTTAGTCACGCGGGTACCAGCGCTATACATTTAAAGGAGCGATTGCAGGCGGGTCCCGCAGCGGAGTCCCCCCGAAACTGAGAAGGATTGAATCAGACTTGGGGGACGAATCCACCTCGGGCAAGGATTGGATACCGCCCCGAGAGCGCTCATGAAGGGCGTGCTTTTCTACTTGTCCCAATTTTTTGCTTCACTAATAATGCACTGTGAACATTCCCTGTCTTATGATAGATTCGGGCTGATAAAGCCAATGAAAAGATTAAGGAGCGAGGTCGTATCGTGAATTTTCTTAAAAACAAGTTCACGCTCTCTTTTCTCTACATCTTGCTTGCTCATTCTTTCTTTTATAAATATTTGTCCAATGGTTTTTCCTGAATGGTTTTGTAAATAATTTCTGATGTATAGTGCGATTCTTGCTTCGTAATAATACAATAATGAATTACTTGATAGCGATTTCACCTTTTTTTGTTCTAACCAGCCATTTACGCTTCAATCCTCACTTTCACTCTTTATTCCATAGTTAATGGCTTCTACGAGTTTGCCATCGTGTCATTACAAATGATCACTGTTGCCTTTTGAGTAGAATTCTGCATGTGCATCGCCAAATTTTATTTCCTAACATATATATCCAAGGATTCATCAAGAAGACGTGTTTCGGTATGTGCAATTTGTTCCATACTATTCTTAATGGCAATTAGATATGTTTAAATTGTAGTAGAAGTAATATAAAATTTAAGTTACACAACTTGACTATTCTTATTTTCTTACACACTATGTGACACTCCAAATAGGAGCATTTTCACGTTTGCTTCGGAAAGCACGCGGAATTCTCTCCCCCCCCGTGTATTGTGGAGATTGCAGAAAGATGATCGAAGGATCGGATTTGCACAGGGTAAATTGAAAATTATTGGAAAAGTCTCTTGAGCTCTTGGCGTAAAAGCCCGTAATAATGCATCAGAGTTACGAAAACGCTCAGTTTTAGGACTAAGCCTAAATGGAAAACTGGTACTCCGGGCTGCGTAGGTCATTTTATTTTCTCCGGAGTTCGTCCCTTTCCGTGAACATTAGGTCTAGGTCCATGGAGATTAGGGGCTTTTACAGCGCCCACACCGAGGCACATTGCCCCGAGCACTAAGGATGGGGCCCTGTTTTTCTCTTTTGTTGGAACTTGACTTCTGCTGCGCAGACGGCGCCGGACCTACCACGTGCGCGCTCCGGGGATCAAATCCTGGTCCTTGCGTCGACCGACCATCTTCCGAGGTCGGGTAACTAGTACTAAACGTCTTGGGGGATAAAAACTCCGACTTGTACATTGGCGACCCCCGCAAGTCCTAGGATAGGCCAAATCGTATTCAAGTTGCCCCTCAGACTCTGAATGGAAGTCAAATGCGTGGCGCATCCCAAAACGGGACTGATCAACACCTAATGCGTCATGCTTTGCCGCATATTCAGCCTTTTACGTTTCAATTTGCAAAACAACTCAGATACATTTGTGCCTCCATGAACTTTTGGTGCAAGGCGTCATGTTGTGTGTGTTGTGTGTAGCTTGCATTTTTGACGCCTACTGACCGATACCGTATTCGAAGTCGTTGTCGTTTTTCGTAACTACACGGTTTTTTCTTTTATTGGTGTTTCCTTTTGATATGTATATGTATTCTACGTGCTTATCTATTCAGATTATGGTTCCGCTTCCATTGACACAATTATCGAGGCGTTCATTCTTCTCCATCCGGGAAGAAAGAGTCATTGAAACACTTCGATCCTTGGATCCGAAAACATTTTACTGTACCGTAGATGGCGAAATTGTTGCCGATTTTCTCGGACGTCTTGGCGGATTACCAGAAGATGGCTTATTCCAACTGCATTTTCGTGTTCTTGGAGGGAAAGGAGGTTAGTTTACTGGCATAAGAACGTAGTACATTCATCGTTTTGTAATTGGATAATGTGTTTACTTCAGTTGGATAATATTCTCGTTAATGTTCGTTTTCAGGATTTGGTTCTCTTCTTCGTTCCTTCCGTGTTAACAAAAGTACGAATCAGCTGATGTGTCGTGATCTGAATGGTCGTCGTCTCGCATCGATCGACGAAGAAGAGCGATTGAAGAAATGGATTGAGAGGATGGCAGAGCGTGAGAAGGAGAAAATAGCGAAAAGGTACTGAATTGGTATTACACCTTTACGTGTTCTCTACTGTCCATAATCGGTTATACTCTGAGAGGAAAAACTTTGATCAAATGTGACGATGGACTCCTCCTTTTTCCATTCTGATGTCGGTAGGGCAGGGAGAATGGGAAAGGGTATCACCTCGAAATAGATAAATAGGAACATTTAAAGCAAAAATTTCTTGGGCTGGTTATGGATCATACTCGATATCGCGAAATTCCGGTACAACCCGTTCCACTGGTAGGAAGCAGGGTGAAAATCGTGTCGAGGACGTGGTCGCAGAAGTACGACCCCCCCCCCTAAAATCGAGGTCTTGGCACGGCCCCTACTATTTGATTTTCTTCCGAGAACGGAGAGTAGTGGTAGTGTAGTGGTAAGTATCCGCGTCTGTCACATGCGAGACCCGGGTTAAATCCCGACCGGAGAGTTTGCAATCTCACAAAGAGTTGTCCATGGCAATACGAATGTTTGAGAAGTTCATAGAAGAGCATCACAACAGCCTGTATCGATCAGCGGCCGATTCAGCGACAGCTGCTGCGCGGTTTGTCTCTCGGTCAGATTTGCTTATACCCCGTTCAAAACCACCGTAAAGTACACCCCCTACAAAAAGGTCCCATTCCCACCATTTTCAGACCTTTTGAAAAGCAAGTGGTCGGATTAGATAGAGCTAGGCCAGCTACTGTCAGGCTGTATTGACATTGCTCTGAAAGGCTTCCATGCAGTTATATAGGGTCTCTCGTATTCCGTCGAGGTAGCGTCGAGGTCGCGAAAATTTTCATTCGAGTTTTCGGCATTCAAAAGGCAATATCTCTCTGAATTGTTGAGCACTCAGAAAAGTGAAGACAGTTCCGGAAAGCGGAAGGTTCGCGCTTTCTATTAGTGTATTTAACTTCTTCCCAGGCCTCTTTCCCGAGGAGATATTTGCGTCGAGGTCATATCGAGGTCGATCGCTAACCACTCAAAAAGGCACTTCCTTCTTCACCGTTGCAGAATATTTTGTAGGCAACACTCGAGTATCTAGAATACAACCTTTCAGCGTAGGCGACACGAAAAGGGACAATCGACATCGCCCGCTACGCTATGCATCCGACCATCACTCAAAGCGGTACACTCTATCGAAAGGTGTTATATGATGATGACCTGTTGACAGAATCTGTATTGTAGTACACACATTTCGTATCCCCTATAACCGACAGACCGCTTCATTTGCTCAGGGCTTTCCTTCACCACTGTCGTTTTTGTGACAGCGTTCCTTCCAACAGAATCACTGTCCGCGGGGTATCAAGGGCGAGCAGAAGAGAACATTTCATATAAAGTTGTCTCCCACATCCTCGTTTTCTGCTGCGGTACACGGTCTTCTTCCGATTTGCAACACAATGCCACTGATGCGCTCGCTGCCGACCCTCACGGGACGACCCCCCGTGATCCACCCTGACAAGTATGACCCCCTGTCGAGGATTTCCTCGACCGTTATTCACCCTGGTGGGGAGGCTGCTTCCAGAGTTCGTGATCCGTCGCGCTATTCGCGCGAACTCTGACATCAGCCATAACGGGTTCCATTTGCGCAGGTTCTCTCACATTTGGGGTGTATTTTGTTTGATCGCTCGTAAGATTTATTGGGAGATCAATGAGGGAAAAAATGTGGTAGTCATGGTTTTGAGAAGCTGTTTTTGAGGCGAAGTTCATGTGCTCTAGTCGTACCCGATGTGCCTGTGCGTTCCGCCACAGGCTCCATGTTCAAAGCAACCGTCCACAGAAAAGCTATTCAGCTCCAGTTGCTATACGGCATCTGCCACTGTGGATGGAACCGGAAGTGCTTTTGTGACGGAGTGCATGGCGGGTGCGGAGGAAGCCACGCTAAAGCTCTGGGAAGGTTCAACATAAAACCCGTTCACCTTTATGTTCTCAATTCATTAATACGTGTTGGCTCCCAACGCTAGTTTGACTAGGGGAATTCAAATTTTCCTATCTCCCCTGGTTGTTTGGATTAATATCAAGACCGACGCTTGTTTCCCGTTCTTTTTGCTGTGACGTGAAGCGAGCGGCTAAGGTATCAAGTTCTGTGAGTGTGGAGGCAAGGTTTTCCGTGGACTCCTTCGAGTTTCAAGCCTTTTGCTTTGCCAAAATCCTAACCTGTAAGTGAGTCGTCAAAAATGTCTTTTTTTCACAAGGGGAAACATGAGCTGTTGATTTGACCGTCAAGGAGAGTTTTCATTTTGTACTATTTATGGATTCTTTTGTCAAACTGCTAGGTAACGATCATCTTACGAGCAAACTGAACAGTTAGTGGGAATCACCTCATTCAAGGCAAATATGTGTGTGCCAGTTCTCGGCATGTGTTACTCTTATGTGTTGTGAAAGAAGGAAAGGGCTTTAGGTGGGCGTATAATTTGGCCTCGCTCCTGTAGCTGATTCCTACCTTAAATAGCGTTTTCGACTCATCTTGACAAATGAAAGCTTAGAATGGGCTTGCAACGTTGAGTTTTCTACGGTTCTAGTCGTCTTGTTCACGTTTTATCCATTACATTTCTTAAACGGTCCAAGTTCGGTTTCTGTTGGTCATTAAGACACGGCTAAATAGCAGATGTGACAAATCACGCCAGAAAAAAACCTATTTGTACTGGGCGCCCTTTCTCCTACTACTTTTTCCTCTATTTCCAGAAAGGCGAAGTATGAAAAGCTGAAAGCTGGACCTCCTAAGCACATGTTCAATGATACAGACTATATGCGTCAAAAGGAGACTATAATTGAGAAGACCGAAGAAGCGTTCGAAGAAGGTTAGTTTCACTTCTCCAGTAACCAAACTAATACGAATGTGTAAGGTTGTGAGTTTTGAATTCACTATATTGTATGATCCACCCTCTTCTTAGGTTTTGTGGAAGCCTTGAAAGCTGAACGCGAGAAAAAGGAAAAGCCTGCGGAGTCTTCGTCCGATTCTGATTTTGATATCGATGATTTACCTGGTAGTTTGGGATCCAGGCGAAAACGAAAGGCAGGATCAACATCGGCAGAAGTCGAGCAAAAAAGGACGAGAATGCAAGTTTTTTCCTTATCAATGTGAATATGTCCCATCTGTGTACTGAAACTGAAACTAAACAAATTAAACTTCCTCATTTTTAGGGAAGACGAAGATGATGATTCCAGTTCCGATTCGGAAGAGAATGACGTCGATCCTGAACTGCTCCGTGAGATCCAGGAGTATTTTACCACTCAAAATGGGGAATCGTCGAAATCGTTACAAGATGAGAAACCTACGACGTCACAAATCGTAACCTCGTGTGTAACGAGCGAGTGCGAAAATTCTTCGGGAAATGTGCCAGAACCTGTGGAGAGTGTGCCGGAGAAGGAGAAGATGAGCGAAACAACGGAGGAGCCGAAAAAGGAGAAGATCAGCGAATTAACGGAGGAGCCGAAAAAAGAGAAGATCAGCGAATCAAAGGAGGAGCCGAAAAAGGAGAAGTTCAGCGAACCAACGGAGTTTCCCGCTGTGGACCTGTCGTTATATGATAGTGCCGTTCAGCTGGAGGAGCTCGGGCTCAATCATCTCAAACATGCTTTAGCAGGTATCTTTTTCATGATTATTGGCTGAATTTGCATGTTTTTACTTGGATGTGTATTGTAGTAATTTTTAAGGCACTTAAAGGTAATGTTACTTCAATGCCTATCCATAATGTCATCTAATTTAGCTCGTGGAATGAAGTGCGGTGGCACCTTACGTCAAAGAGCTGAGCGTTTGTTTTCTGCGAAGAAGAATGATGGGAAGAAGACGTGATCTATACATTTGTTAGAATATTGGTTTATTTATTATTACTACTCGTCGTCATTCAAAATAAATCACTGAATTTTTTGTTGTTTGTTGTTAGTGAGTATTTGGTCACAAGTCCAGTTTCTTTTTCTTATTTCCACATTTGCTTCCAAATCTTACATTCGATTTATTGCACTTATTGCTTAGTAGAGATGGTGGTGATCAAAAAGGTGAAAGCGAAGAAAGCTCTCGTGCAAAAAAGTGCGGATCAGGTTGGACTACACAGTTTCTCCTCTCTTTTTTCGCTTTACTAGTTTTAATTTCTCATGTGCTCACACTGAAATTGGTAACTAAAAGGCAAACTCAATTCAAACAAAGGAAACAAGAAGAATGGGAAGAATAATATCGAGGGTGGGGGCGCATTTCTCTCGGGGTTGGGAAGGGTAGTGCTGCTGTTGAAGGAAGGAAGCCGTTTCAAAAATCGCCATTTCCTAGAAGGAAAATCCTCACATACCGTAGCGAACTCTTCTCATTTTCCTGCTTCTCCGTAAGGGACGGCATATAGCAGTTGAGAGTGGGGCTGAGTACGTCCTTGATTTACTCTTGCATACTAAATGTATAAGTTACGGGAGTACTTCACCACCACTCACGAATCACTTGAACCCGGAGCGTACTACCGTCTACGAACTCTTCAAGCATGGTTGTGCGATCGAAAGCCTTTTTCGTCAGAGAGCATAAGTGGAAGATTTAATAGTCACGTGAACCTAAAACGCATGACAACTGACTTAGACGCGAAGTTTAAACTGCGAGAAGTGGTGTTGCGCTGTGGTTTTTGTTTGTTCCCAGTACAGTCAGACTGTGGTTTGCTACGACAGAAGCGACTTTTCCGCTCTCCGCAGCACAGATTTTTTTTTTTCACTGCGGGAACCCAATGTCGACCACTGCTCAGGAGTGGACCCGGGATTTCTGCATCGAAAAAGTTTCGCGCTGCGAAAAGCGCATAGTCGCTGTCTGTCCTTGTGAACCACACCCCCACATCCGTCGGCCCATACTTGATCAGCCAACGCTCCCTGTCATTGTGCATCGAGAGCTTGAAAGCCAATACCTGTTCACGGTACTATGCTATGTACAGGGTGGCCACAAATTACGGTAACAGGATTAAGTGGCCACAGTAAATCTTTATGGCATGTAAATGACAATCGGAAAGCACAAATGCAGGGGGGGGGGGCAAAAAAAGACATTCTGCCCAAGTCGCACTTCGGCCTCTTTTCCTTTGCAGGGATTGCCGTCGTTGATGGAAGTTCCTTAGCAAAATATTCCCTAGATATTCCTCTATAAGATGAGACGACCCCTCCCTCACTGCCCTCACGGTCTTCAGAATATGACGTCATCTGTCATCGTCGTCGAGCTCAAGGAGGCATACAGTAACCGCCTCACCCTGAAGCTTTTACATAATTTCTTGAATCGCTCTTATATGGGATGGTTTCCCAAGGACATTGACTCTAACTATGCAAATCTCTTGGGAACCCGCCTTTCGGAAACCGTCGAAACGGTGCAGGACCCGTCGGCAACCCCATTGAGCTCGACCAGTGCACCGTTTTTCCGGGGCAAATTTTTTCTGATGGCGTCCACGGAGATGGCCACTATGAAGAATTTCTTATGAAATAAATGTGCCGTTTAGTTCTTTGTTAGAGGGAACTCGCTCTGGATTGAGCAAAGTGTTAATAAATCCATTTTAGTGCGGAAACAAAATGTCTTCTTTTTCATTGGCTCCCCTGTAAATTAAAGCAACAGTCTCAGAACGAATTGAGGCGTTAAGCGGTCGGTAACGAAGTTGTGTGGAAAGAGTTAACTGGTAATAAAGGAAAAAACAAAGAAATCCGCCGGCGAAGCCTTTAAACAGGTTTCACTTGATGGGCGAGTTGTCTGAACTACTTGCTTCGCCGGATTTCAACCGCATTTGCCCTAGTACAATTAGAGACTTATGCATCATATAAAAATAGGAATACAACACTCAAATGAAATAACCAAGTAGAACTAATGAAAAAGATGCGGCAATGATTGGCAAATGGGCGTTCCCTAAGATCTTTGCGAACGCCCCTGTCAACGGCGTCTTCCTGGCTTCTTTGCGGCTTCCTAAGGTGAGTTTTTTGGTTGGTGACACTTTCTATGGTGTTGTTTAGGGCTAGCGCATCATTTCCATTCCATGGCATGGAATTTTTAGAACCCTGCTGAGACTGTTACTCCAAGTGAAGGTTAAGGAATAGAAAGCAGGGTCGCTGTCCAAATTAGCTGATGTCGCATTGAAAGAGGAGCGAAGTGGTCCGGGCAACCCATTCACTGCGGCGTGTTAGTGTACACGACGATTTCATCTCAGGCAGGCATTCAGAAATTGGGCTCTTTTAGGTTTGTGGGCCTTCCTCTTGAAAACTTTCTTGTGCTCTAAAAACAACAGTCGAAATTATCAGAATATTGTTATAAACATTCATGCGGCGACTCTTGTTACAGTTATTTGTGGCCACACTGTATGTGCACTTGCTCGATTCTTTGGCACTATGGCACTATTACAACCCAAGGCCCCCACAACAGTACAACCCCAAAAGGCGTCGAAATTTGTCCTTTTGGAACTCTCCTTATAAGCCTTATTCATTGCCCTGTTCTTGGATATAGCATTCGTTTTTACTTTGGCACAATTGGCACTTCGATTGAGCTCCAAATTGCGTCAGACTAGCACCAGTGACGTCAGGGTGCAGTTCGCTAGGGCAGAAAGAGATGTGATTGGTAATCGCTACTGATCATGAGTGAGCTGGGGTTCTCTAACTACAAAAGCTTTGCGCTGCGAGAAGTGGAAAAGTCATCTATTGTCTCAGTGAATTGCACCCTGAGGTCCATTAACAAAGGTGTCGTATACATGAACAGGACGTCAAATAATTGTGGTAGAAAGTAGCGCGAACTTCAGAAACGAATGTCATATCGTGATTGGGGCAGTGAATAGCCCACTTAGGGGGACTTTTGAAACGAAATATGATTCTTCTTGGGATTGTCTTAGTGCGATGACACCGTTTTTTATTAATATGGAAGGTTTTTGACCTTTGAGTCTTACGGATCTGTCGGTTCTGGAAGATCATTACTGACCACTTACCGTTACAATTTTAGGTAGAGAGCAAACAGGCATTAAATAGGAAGAGGAAGCTGCCCCTTCTATCGGATGCCACTGACGATATTCAAAATGAAACTGAAAACAAGATTACTGCAAAAGATGAGAAGAAGAAAACAAGTGTTCCTGAAGAAAGTGGCTCGAAGAGAATACAGAATATGAAAGACCAGGTTATCTTTGCCCTCATTTTAAATTTGTCATGTGCTATCTGAGCAATTTTGGATTATTCAGGGTCGCCTTGCGCTAAGCGCATTGAAGAAACATTGTGCTGAACGAAGCGGAAAGTCTCTCTTCCCTGATATTGATCAAGCCGTTGGCATCGCGGTAGTCTATAAGAAACCCCCTCTAACCACCGAAAGGGCACGGGTTAAGATGTGAGTGTTTAACGTCTGTAGTGATTTTATTTCGATTTTTCATTCGCTTCATTGATAATAGCATTGCCAATCTACAGACTAGATTGCTGTTTTATTTTTTCTATTACTTTTTAAGAGAGCTTCCATGCCCACATCGAACACCATCTGATGCATCAATATGTCTTATTATGCCGGATCTTGATCAAAGCGTTGCTGGAAGAGTGAGTCTTCTTCTCTAGCTTGCAGCCTCAAAATAAAGGCATGTTACAGTATAGCGTGCTGTTATGTCTTTTGGTGTTCTAAAAAAGGTATAAATTTTTACCTACTCATGGTATTCTGGTCAGCTGTATCACCCCACCTAATAATTGCCTTGGGTGGGACTGGGAAGTGTTATGGACAGAGGCCAGCGGTCTAGTAGAGGCGAACTGCCACTTATGGGCGGAGCGTGCACTGGAGTGGGAACGTACACTTTTAGTCAACTTTGAGGAACGTCCGTAAACAGTGGGCGACAACAAGGGAAGGTGTTTGTTGCAAACCAGAAAGGCTCACGTTCCGACGCACACTAGTATGGCTGATTATGCGATGACTGCTTCAAAGTGCTCTGAAGTATAGGCGAGATGTGAATGCCCCGAAACATGCGAAATGCATTTATTCATTTGAAACTGGATGATGGGAAATGTATCGCACGTTGGCATAGTAGATTTGTATCATCTGATTATCATAACGGTCAGTTAGCTGATAAGTTCAGAAGTTTAACTGATGCATTCGTCATTTGTTCATAGTGGTGGTAATTTATCTATTTCAGCGAGATCCTGACGTAGACAAGCAAGCACGGCAGTGGGCCGAGAAAATCGAGAAGGATCATGGTCTCACAAACCAGCACTACTCAAAGGTTTTTTGCGTACAGGTATAAGCGACTATTACTATCGTTATTATGATGGCTTCAGATTCTTACAAAACGGCAGTTGGAACGAGAGTATCACACGTTCACTCAAAGGCGTGCCCTGGCAACAACCTACGATTTGTTTTTGGTCGATGTCCGTGTTGGAAAGGCAGTTCGCTCCTTTCTTGGGAAAGAATTCTACAAAGTTCATAAGTGAGATTCGAAGAAGCTCGAGTTGAATACAAATTCATGATTTATATTTTTTTAGAGAGCCTCTGGATTTCAATTATTCTAAACCATTGGTGACCGCAATTGAAAAATCTGTGAAGACAGTCGTGCTGAAGTTGCAACGATATGCTACCAGAGTGTATGTGTAGTCTTTAAATTCTTTAAACGATCGAGAATGTTCTGTTGTTTGTTCCAGACATGTATCTTTGGGTCACCTTGGGCAACCGTTATCCGACCTGGCCTCAAATTTCGACGCGGTTAGTAGTTTTCTGGACTCAGCACTGTTTCCTTATAAATCGCTATTTCATGGTTAACTTTACAAAATGTCCGGTTTTGAGGCTGTGTGTTTTCAAATAACCACAATCCCGCAAGACGTAGATATTTAATGATGAGAATCGTTATTTCAAGGTTGTGGATGCTGTGCTCAGTTCATGTCCTGGTGGTTTATCGAACATACGTAGCATGTACGTGCAACCAGTTGGATCTTCGCCATCTCTACCAGTCTACGTTGATAATGGTGAGATTTTTGTTCGCTCTACTTTTGTGGAACGCTATGCCCTCACGGGTTTCTCTCCGAATACAAAAGTTTGCCCCTTGTTTGCAAATGTTTATGTGTGCCTCTGTAGGTATGGCATCTGAAGTTAAACTGGAGAAACCAACAAAACGCAGGCGAAGCATGGAACAGGTCACTGACGAATGTTCGACACTTCCTGATGGCCTGAAGGTATGTGTAACCGTGCACTAGTTTGAAGAAGTGATCCATTCAAAAGGAAAAGCTACGCAGAAGATCATTGAGATGAAAAATTTGTTGTTTGAGGATCTATTTTTGAGGGCAGATGGAGCGATAATGTTTACGTTGAAAAAGGTTGAATCCGCTTACAAAAAATGGAGGGTGGGTGCTAAGAGACTGGTGGCGCACTCGTGGCCAAAGGTGCGCCGCAGCGACGAAACAAGGCTATACCCATCCCTCGAACGTCTCCGTTTCTCTGCCCGCCTACCACTTGGCTACCTCATCTGTGGGTGCTTCACTGTTGGTCTTCATCCGTTTCTCAAAGTATAAGCAGGGTGTTCACGTTAATGATGTCAGCACAGATGCGAGTTGCCTCTTGGGGATCAGTTTAGAGAGCCGGGGTCCCGTTTTCCCGGCTTTAGGCAGTTGTTCTTTTTTTCTGTTCATTACTGCACTCCTAGCGCCTCCACTTTCATTTCCAATGAATAAAAAAAATTTACCATTCTGAATTTTCTAAGTCCTTGAGCCCTTGAATCATGATTTCAAAGAAACAAAGTTGAAAACTATAGCTTCTGACACTCAGTTTTTAAGAATTTTAGTAAAACAAAATGTTGAAGGTGATGTGCATGTTTTTAGCTCGTTGTTAGGAAAAATGGCAAACTTCGTGTAGTGAAAGAGGATACTGGTCACACTATTCTCTACCCTACAGGTAAGCACATTTATTTGTTAAATTATTCATGAAATCGTCATTTCGAGCCTAGTGAAGCGCTTTTCTTAACTCCTTTTCCAGTCCATGATGAATGGGAGGAACGCGATGGATTGAAACCGACCGCCGATCCCGCTAAACTGAAGCGGAAACATGCTATCAAGAAGAAACGAGCGGTATGGCGTTCGGTTGTTTGGTTTTCGTAAACTAGAGAGTTATCGCCGCATTCCTAAAATCCCACTGGAAAGGTTAAGAGTGGACCTACTTTTAAAAATCTTAGATTTTTCATTTTCAGCAAAAACGCCTAAGACTGAAGAAGATCAAGTCTGGTGAGGTGGTCACCGTCCGTCATGAAGCAAAATGAACTATTGTTATTTCGTTGATTGTTTGAGAACGTCTCTAGAATGTCATGGAATGTTGATTTTGTTGTTATTCCCATTGAAGTGGTTGTTGTTGCTTACATTTTGGATATATTAGTTTTCATCCTCATGTTAATAAAAGTATCTGGACGTTGTCTCGCACTAGAAAATGGAGTTTTTCCGAAGAATTCTATCTGAACGTTTCACTCAATCTCCTTCTGTCATATCTTTGTTTGGATTAGGTCACCTTCTAATCATGTCTATGCCATGGTATTACCTGGAAAAGCCAACTCGTATGATGTTGCTGAGGTAAGGTTTCATTTGGTTTTGCTCTGGTTCACGTCTGTAGTTTGATTGCATGGTTGAACCAACGCCCTCAGATCGATCTTGTGGGGTCACAGTGGTTCAGATGATGTTGTGAATGCCAAATTGATTGAAAATGAAAAGAAGAACCAAAGAAAGTCGTCAGCGAATTTCAATACAAAATTCTACATGAAAAGGACAGTGGCGGGGTTGGACGAGTTGAACGAAGTTGTCTGCTTTACGGCTCAGCTACTCCGCGCGTGTTGGAATTACTGCTACTTCGAAGCCACGTCCGATGATGAAGTTGTGTGTTGTGGGGTGTGCGCTAGTTAACTCGTCCAAATGCTAGCATCGGTGGCCACAAGCCAGTTTTTCAAGACCCTATCGCCCTTGTCGCGCTCTTGCGAGCCGCGACAATGGACATCTGTACTACACGTGGGCTACTCTATCCCATCTAATGAATAGATCTTCGAGACAACTTCTGCTAAGGACGTTGCTTTAAGTCGTCTCTGCTTTGTCAAGTCTCAAGTTAGGATGACGTGGTTTCAGGTGTTACTACGCTGTATGTGCCTTCACATATCCAGTATTTGTTGGGTTGAACTGGAAGAGTTACGCTCCAACGCGAGCTGAGGTAGGACTTTTGTGGCTAGTGGCTTTCGTAAGGTTTTTTTTACTCTCTAAGGCCAAATCGTTGATTGCAGGTACTGGCTGGAAGGTCATTAAAGGACGAAATCCTCCGCCCAACGAAGAAATCGACGTTGTAAATTGGCTAGGCGTTTAACTTAGACATGTATAGTTCTGCAAATTATGTGCGTTTGATAAGATATCTATTGTAAATGTAGAAGTTGTAAATGTGTTGCAGTAGGAATTCTAGTTATTCAATACGAAGTAATCTTACATGGCTGGATTGTGGGATCGGTTCAATTTTTTCTCTTTTGATTAAAGGTTGTTTCCTAATGAAAGGGCAAATTTGTTGAATAAGCAAAAGATCAGTAAAGGACGGCAGATCGAGCGTTCAGCGTTGGTAATCTGGTTGCCGAGAGGGTATGCTCGCCGTCCTTACATAATTGTTGTGAATATCTGGACCCATCGATTTAGGGCCAGGCGATGAACGAGTGTAGTGCAGGAAATATAGGAATCTGACTAGCGGATAGCCAGTCGCCAATTATCCGTTAGTTAGCTCCGCATCTCCGAGCACGCCCTATCGTCGGGTCATGAACAGTACATGGTAACTGGGGGATATGCAAGAGCTGTGTATAGCCAGGGGTACCTCAACGCTTTGGAGTCGGGCACGCTCATTACGCGTATAAATAAATCGTCCCTGACTTCAATTAGCTCATTCTTGGCTCTTTTATTTCTTCTTGTAATGCTCTTCTCTGTTATGGATATACCTTGCTCTTTCTGTCTTTTGTTTGAAAGCTTGAGAATTACGCGCAGTAGTATGCTCTAGTCCGCTGATAAGCCCGGATTAGATTTATCCTACGTCAACAGAGTTCCGACTCGAGAACGAGTCAATTCTCAGTTGAACGAGGGTGGAAGAACAGGTCGGCGGAATACTTGAACTCGACCTTTCAGACCGCCTCGGTTTGATGCTCTCATCTGCGCTCTTTCCCTGTTCTCCCATTTTCAAGGCTTACGATTAGTCCTAGGGATTCCACCCGTTTTCTAACGTCTGTGATCTAGCCATTCGTGCCAGGACCATATAAAAAAGTCTAAGTAACTTGTAAACCGATCCCCGGCTGTACTGTACCTTCTCCCATCACTTCTGGGCGTGCACGTGCAGGTGCGAACGTAATCAGCGGATAACCTCCGATTGGCTATCCGCTAGTGTAGACTCCTGGATTTGTTCTAAGGGTGTGGTTCACTAGGACAGAAAGAGACTTTACTGCTTTCCGCGCGCGAAAGTTTTTTCGTTGCGGGAATCACAGGTCCAACGGAAGCCGGAACTCCCACAGCGAAGTAAGGTTTGCGCGCGAAAAACCGAAAATTCGCCTTCTGTCCTAGTAAACCACACCCTTGTTCTAATACACAAGTGAAATCTACAGAAAGTCACAAGAAGCCTTTTTCAGCATTTGCGTAGGGCTACCGTAACCCGGAACGCGCGCGGTTTGAATCGTTATGTTGGCGTGATTGGGCTCACCACATCGGACTTTACGTCGAATGCGCTGAAACTTGATTGAAACTCGTAAATTTAGGATGTTGTGTTGTATCCATGGAGTTGGACTCATCAATTGAACAAATTCTTAGCTTAGACTAGAACAACATGAGTGAGTTTGCGCGAAAAGGTTTCATCAGACGTGTGTCCTTCCTTTGCACAGGTCAAAAGCTAATGGCCTGATTCAAAATTGACCATCACGCGCCCCTCAGGATTTGCGAATTGTTAGAACAGAGTGCTCTGGAAGTTCTGATTCTAAGTGGATTGAAGATGATTATGACCACTGGTAGTGTCCGTCAAGCTAAGTTTGTGGTTGGATCTAAAGCCAAGATCACAAACTTCCGAAAAGGCCGATGCTCCTGAAATCTTAAACTGCGGAGTATTTCGCGCTGGCAAGGTGAAAGAGTGAAGTCTCATCATGTGGAAGAGCAGTCTATTTGGCAGGATAAGGCATGACAAAATCGATCATGTTTCGTTCTTCCAAATTCTATGAAGCGTAAAGGCAAATACCTGAAAGCTGGCAATTAAACCAGGTGAATCGCATGCATGATAGAACATTTCAATTAGGACAATGCATCACCTTGCGTAGTCGTTTCTTTTTCAGTAGGAAGAGCCGTTAGTGTGTAAGTCTTGTGCGTTTCGGTAGCACACACAAGGTTCGCAAGCTGGCTTCACATGACGTTGTTCATGACTTGAGACAGTGGCTCAAACTATTGTCATAAGAATTTTAGTCATTAGAGTCAAAAGTCATTAAATATGTATTTTTTAAACAGTTCTTCTCACCCCCTTTATAATACGAAAAAGAAATTGCAATGCTTTCATAACGTCTGCGCAAGCACATCACAGTTGTTCGTAGTTTACAATGCTTTTGCGGACTTAAGCTCTACAATGCGCAGATATGGTGTTACGATGTTGTGTGAAACTAATTGGACTTGCTAGTGCGAGTGTTTAATCATAGTCGTACCATCTGTTGCTCAAAGTGCAAAGTAAGCTTATGAGGTTTTGAAATGCTACCATTCCTTAACACGGTTCTTCACCAGCGTACTTGTAGTAAGCTCATTGGGGTAGTAACGTAACGTAGATATGTGTCGTTTTCATCCTTTGGTGTGATGAGGATACATCCACACCCATTATCTAGGTCAACACAAGAACTCTATATTCACCGAAAGT
>KZ347510.1:33971-51390 GCA_002352805.1 Teladorsagia circumcincta | reverse complement strand
AAAACCTGCGATGTCGTCAACGTGTTAAGATTCCAAAAATATGAAAGAAAATCTGGGCAAAAGGCACTATCTAGCAAATCGAATGTAGTATATGGCAACGATGTAAAATGAGTGAAACGGTGTAACAGTTGAATAAGGGGTCTAGCAAAGAAAGTTCATTATACTATGGAATCAGCTAACTGTAGACAACTTAAGTGTACTTAGAATAGCGAACACGTAATCGATTCCTATAGAGCCGCGATAAGTCTCGGAGACTCGGAAGGCAATATGTACATGCATACATCAGGAATTCTTTATGTTGCGTGTTGAAAAACATGGCTTTTAATGACTCGTCCTCTCGCTTTCAGTGGATTCACGGCGGTTTCGGAAAAGAATCACAAGACAAAACTAGTGGATGCTTGCAAAAATACCGCTCGAGCAAATTATTCAAGAAGGTCAATTAGATATACATATTTTCTAAGCATGAAAGAAAATTAAGACTTTTTTGTGAAATGAAGTAGAGAAGTAAATTGATAAGAGGAAAGAGTCCTTGGAACTCGTTTTCCCTAAGGTCGGAGAAGGAGGTTTGTATACATATCTCAAGCATGCTTTTCTATGAGCAAAATGGCCGGCATCGCACGAAATTCGAACCCGTGACTATGTTCTCAAAGCACCGGGCTTATCCACTATACTACCGAGACTCCACATTTTATCAATGGTGTATTCACCATAGCTATCAACACTCACACGCTTTCAGGCCACTGATATCGTCGCACAAGATTAGCGAATATTAATGAAAAGATAAAAAAAAGACAAAGTGTTTGGTGTTGACCAGATGTTTATTGAGATGCGCCACGCACACAAATTCTTCTCAATGTTCGTGGAACAATTTGATTTTGATTAATAAACTGCAATGACTTGACATAGAGCAGGAAGCATCAGATGTACACTCGTGAGTAATCAAGTAGGGATTCCAGATCAGCTCATTCATTACACATTTTTGACTTACTTTTTCTTGGATAACTGCTGTTTTACGCCGCAGTTCGCGTGGCGAATGTTATCACAAGAAAGCTGAGTTGTGGGCAAAACTTTCGCCCCAGCCGGGATTCGCACCCGGAAGCAAGAAATCCGGATACGAATCCTGGTTGGGTGGAAGTTTTCCCGCAACTCAGCATTCTTGACATTACAGATCATTGAGGATACGGATGGAGCCATAGGTGTTAATCAATAATTATTTGGGATGCGTCATGCACTTTCACTTCCATTAAGTTCCTGGTATTTGAATGCGGGCCTAAAGGTACAGTAAGACGCGAGGCCAGCCGATGTAGATATCGTGTTTTCATCCTGCCAGCTTATTCTGGTACTAGTTGATGACCCAGAAAGTAAGAAGGGCTCAATCGGCTTGTGCGGGATATATTCCAAACCTGTCCCTGCTCTGTGCACATGGTAAGCGATACAATTGCACTGCACTCCCCCATACCCTGCATTCCCCCATACACTGCAGTTTGATTGATTGACTTGGCAACTGATAATTCAAATTAAAATCCACCCGAACAGCACTAGCAGTTCTCAAAAACGCTGTGGGATAGTTTTCCATGCAAACAGAAAAAGTGGCTGTGTCTAATTAGCCAAATTTAGGAAATCTTCTAGAGCTTCTCCTACATCTATTCCACGAACTCCTTCTCTAGTGTTCGTCAAGAAAACCTAGCACTTACGTGGGCTGAGATACAATGTTAAAGGGGCCCTATCTTTTGGAATGCGTATACATAATTTGTTTGCAACAAGCGAGAGCGAATATATGAGATTGAAGGGAAGTCCAGCAGAATATCGAAGCAATCAGGAGCATCTTGCGGCCATCGCTTCGGCTAGCAATAAAGAAAAACAGGATAGCCTGTCAGTCGATGGGGAAAATAAGGCAATAAAACACAAAGTGCAGCGATTCACCACACTGGCATTGCCGGCCGAAAATTATTGTGGAAGGTGAAGGGACAAAATGCTCGACGCGGGATACCGAACGAGTTCGTGTATACGCCACGAAGTCCGGAAGCCGTGAAAAATGGTGCCAGATGTTCTGCACTGACGGGGGACCGGGTACTCCTAAATCAATGAAACCAGCTAGGAATAAACATCGAAGGCTAGTAAAATGGGAACAAACATGTTATCAGCGCCTTGGAATCTTCAATTCCCGTTCACTTCCCTGATAATTTTAGAAAGTCTTGAGCATTTGTTTATCTATGCACTGATTTGCAAAGCAGCTTATCAGACGTATGCCAACAGCTTAACAAGGCAGATAAACAAATAAGTAGAATATGACTGTACAGTAAGGAAATTCCAGGTGGGAAGTGGTCTAGAAAAAAGGAGGCCAGAGAAACTTCCGATTACCCCCCAAATGAGGTACTCCTCTATTTCAGCTGCTACATAAGTTGAGACAGAGAAGGGGCGTGCTGTACGAGTTACGCAAACTCAGCTCTAGGCTGCAGTGCACACGACTTGAACAGCTATGCAACCGCAGCTGAAGCTGCAAGCGTACTTTCTCGAAGCGTAACGTTGTAGCCGACAGCAGAAGGTGGGGCTTGCGGACTAAGGGGTGCATTGTGAGTCTAGCGAGCTTCTAGCGCGTTTGTCGCGCACTTCCAAGCAGGGTCAACCCTGCCGTTGTTAATTTCGGGAATTTTTTACGACCCCCCCCCTGTCTGAGCGATTTGGTACGACCCCCGACCCCAATAGGCATACTATGTAATACAATGCAGAATCGCGCCCGTTGTCGTCCTGACGATGGAGCGCGTTTGCTGACCGTGACAGGCAGCGAATGGGGATTCTGGAATCTGGCCGAACTTTTCTTTGTTAAATTTTAGGTAGGTAATTTATGAAACTATTCAAAATGAATAATTTATTAAAAAAATAAAATTCCACTATAATTATTACCCTCCTCTTTCTAAGGCTATAACTTCCTTCACTTCCAAACTTTTATGCCGGTGTTACTTGCTTTGGAAAATTCGAATTACTCTCACTCCAATCGTGGCTAAATTTTCATCAAGAGTTAATTTATTGAAAATTTGGCAGGTTGTTACTTTTTCCGGTCAAACGCGACTTTTCAACCTTCATACGATCATAACTTCTCTCGATGTCAGTCATTTGGGAAGCTGAACACGGTATGACAATTTACAGGATTCAAGCTTTCTAATGACCGCCAAAACGTTCCTGAAAAATCAGCGGTTCAAAAATTAGTCTCGTTGTGACTTTTTTAAAGGGGTATTTTTCAAGCCATTCTCTTGGAAGCGCGAGTTCTCTTAGGTTTCAGTGCCCGTGACTTCTTGAAAAACCAGTTTCATGATTGACATAGGATTTGTTAGAGAGCGTCGAGCATGTGCTTGCACTGACATTCCCTGCCTTGGTGCGCGCCACGCCTCGGCCGCGCTTGTGATTCGCTGATTCATTTGAAGCTTTAGAACGTGGCTGGGTTTTATAGATGTTCTAGTATCAGTTATCTTGCGTAAACGTAACGTGCTGGCCACTAATTCCAGTGCCGGCCAGCTTGGAGAGAGAGTGCGACTCTCCCTCCAAGCTCACTAAGTACGCCCCCCTCCGTTGCTACTAGCAACAAGGAAGGGTTGACCCTGCTTCCAACCCGCAGAAGGGACGCGACATTAACGCTTCCTGCCTGTCTACCATAAAAGAATAGAAACGTGAGTGTGCCTTGTCCCGGACCGTGCCTTTAAGTTCACAAGGAAACTGCCCAAAAAACCGACCAGAAGGGAAAGAACCAATCGTTAATCAGCCGATCAAGAACCAGAAAAGACGAAGGAACAACTGCAGCACTCATAGTCAGTTCGAGAATAATTATCGTATCATCGCGAGCTAGTCTGTAAATAGAGAGCAGCAGAAGGGAATAGGAAATAAAAAGGATCCGAACAGTTCATAGAATCAAGAATGGATTAGCCACGTTTGCTTTTTGATTACACCGAAAACTTGCTCAATATTATTATAAGGGACAGGGAAACAATAGAGTTTGGTTGGTCGGGGTGGAGGCCTTCATGCAGAGCGATCATCTGTATGCGACATAGACTGAAAGATTGGGTCTGGTTACTTTATAATTAGAGACTCGGTAGATGTAATTTGCAGATTGCTCGACTTTAATTGGCACGATTTATGGGGATGACGTCTGAGTGATTACACGCTCTTGCGGAAACATCATTCACACGGTAGAGCTATTTAGCAGACGGGAATTTTACAAGTAGCGTGATTGAGGAAAGAACGCCCAGAACTCAGTCTAGTACACAGCCCGATGAAATCAAGCTTTGATGAGACCCTAGTGAAGAGTCGTCATGCACGAAGTTCCGACGATAATGGAACAAAGAGGTTAGCGGCAACCTTTGACTGGAAAACATTCGTAGTGATGATCTTTGACTCCATGGAAATGTACGAACGGGCGGGTGCTGTTTGCTGACAGTTACGCTCGAATTTTAGGCTTTTTATTCTTGGTAGCGGGCGTCGAATATGACGACCGAAGAGCGCTTTCTGATGCTCAACTAGAAGGTGACGCCAACCTGCCATGATTTCGTCACTTAGCTCAATAATCGGATATAATTAGGGATATCGGGTGCTTGACTCATGGTTACCTTCTCAGAACAACGTTAAATTTAATCGCTGAGTGGGTGCCGATGAGTCTGACGTTCTCAGACAGAATCATGCCCATATGGTGATTAACATGTTGATGAGAGCTGTTTATAGAATGCTTTGAGTAAGCCGAACTTCTGATTTGGAAAGGGCGCAGGGAGGGGTAAGGGTGGATGATTCTGAAGCAATTTAGAGAAGCTGGCTTCGTCGATTAAAGGATTAAAGACAAGTCCGAGATTCCTTATGGGAATTAAGCCTTTCCCCGAAAAAATGCAGTTGTATGCAAACGGGGAGCATGCACACAAGTATCGGGATGATTTGACAGAACCAAAGCGCCTAGGCCCTGAAATGCAGCATTGGCCCCGCTCAACACCATTTACCCCATCCACAAACCAATGCTATTTCGAGTCGCCGTTTCTGGGAAAGGGAGACTTTGTTCAAGTGTTTGTCGTTGTCTTCCCGGACGAGTATGGTACCAATTGGCCGGCCACCTGAGTGATCGAAGGCTTTATTAGCCTGGACGACGTCCGACCAAGGATTTGATCCGCGGACCGCACGCGTGGTAGACAGCGTCACTTGCCACTGCGTCTTTTCCGCCTTTGATAAAAGAAAATGAATCAAAACTGTGGCATAGCACTATGTCCAATTCAGGAAGGCTCTTAACATTTCTTGGAAAGTTAGCGCATTTCTGTAGCCTTTTATTTTTAATCATTTCACGGCAAGAGGACAGGAAATCGAAAAGTAAAAGGGCATAACGCTGTTGATTCACCCACAAGGGCGTCAACATATGGTATTTTTAACATATTTGACGCTGTCATCTGATCGCGCACTACATTCGATCAAGGCCGTGACAGTCTCGTGACCTATAGTCAAGCGTGAATGAAACGAGCAGTGATGGAGTATCAATGAAATAGAAGTGATAGATCAGGTAATTGAAAAGAATTGTGGGAGAGGAGGAATTTTGAGGAAAGTTAAAGTTGCTCATGCACCCTGGAGCTGGGTGCAACAAGCTGAAATTAGGGGACGGTTCCCTAGAAGTTCGCATCACAGGACTCTTCCCCTATTCTTAACCACAAGAGTTGCGTCATGGGCAGAGTAGGGACCCAGAGTTTAGAGGGACCCATCCCCGAAAGTTGGGCTTTGCTGCACCCGGCCCCTAGCGTCTCTCCTCCCTGCCCAGGAGTAGTCCTATTTTGGCTTATGAAATTATTCTGCTGCTAACGAGATTGTTATATGGAACTGTATTAGTGGCCTGAAGTTTTGACGAGATCGTCTTCCTCAAAGGTCTGAACATGGTTCTAGGTTTTGATATGTCCTCTAAAGCGCCAAACGCCTCCTCTCCCTAGCGTTTCTGACGGGACGTTAGGGGGAACGAGCGAAAACTCCGAACGAGGGAAATGCGAGATAGTAACTTAGCGCAGTTCGTCTGCATTGCCGCTACAATGCCCCAGTGTCTTGCGATAGCGTCTAAAAAACTTGCCAAAAGGCCAAAGAGGCGCAGTACTCCGAAGATTTTGCGCAACGCTTAAGAACCTTGTGGGACCGCGCTATCTTGGTAAAGTTTCAAAGCAGCGTAAGAAAAATTGGAATGGTGATACATCATCTGTTGTAGATGTGGTGCCGTAGTGCCAGACGAACGTCTCGGCAGGAATCAAAAGGATTAGCGAAACAAACAGAGCTAATTGTAAGCGACGTCTCTTCAACGTAACGAAGAAATTGCTGAGCTTACCGATAACTCTGAGAAACTCTCCTCAAACTCTCAAGAATTGATCCTAAAAAAGCTAAAGTGTTTCTCGGATATCCTATTCTGCCTAAGGACAAGTGCACTTGAGAGCGCGCATTGAAGCCATGGACTGCTTTCCCTTCATAGCCCCGTAGACTGGAGAGTGCTTCAGCGTCATAAGAAACAGTTTCCTATTTCGCAGGTGGAAAAGCCGCTATTCTGCAATGAGGATTTTGATGAACCTTTCGAAAGGAAGCAGATTTTCATGCCATCTGTGGAACAGCACATTCATGTCTGCTCGACACCAGAATTGGATGCCCATGGGAACATTCCGTTTCGAGCATTACGACTTGGATTCTTTCAAAATGTTCGTAACAAATCACTGACTAAGTACTTCCACGGGAGAACTGCCTCCCAACCAACTCAGCATTCACTAATCTCATGGGTCCGTGAGTTCACTTTGAAAAATCAGTAGGCTGTATCCAACAAAGGCGATTGACAGTGCAGCTTGATAGCCCATGCCACAATAGAGACGAACTAATCGCTAGCTCTGGTAGTATAGGGCTACCTTTGATGGTAGAAGCTGCACCATTTTAGCACATTGATGGTGTGCGAAAAGGCTGATCGGGAGCTGGGTCAACGTTCGTTCCGCTGGTACTTTCGAATGAGGGTGTCGCATTTGTGGTTTCGGAGAGATGGGGCGCACTTCGGGGTTGAGCAAGGTTATCATAGTGGGAACGGGTTTCGATGGAGGTCGTTATAGGGGTCGAGTTTGGACGGCTTTTTTCTACGAATTTGGTGAAAAGTTTTACGAAGGCAGGAAAGTTGGGCAAAATGATGAATTTGCCGCTCCACGATACTAGCTGGCCTCCCTCCCCCTGCTCGGCGTATTGGTGGGAAAAAATGGGCGGAGTTGGGCCGTGTGGGGAGAAGGAGAAAGTGGGAACGTGTTGGGGTACCCTTCTGAGACTGATGGTGGTGGAGGGTCGCATCGAGACCCACTTGAGAGGAGGGGGGTTGCAACACACTTGAAGAAAGTGTGAACGTAGCGGTTGATCCTGGTCAGGAGCCCGCTTAGTCTTGCCATGACTGCCAATGAATCCTAGTCCTGCTACTACAATGCACACTGGTCTACAAGGTGAAGTGTCTGCGTCTTGGACTCGTACTATGCTATCTCATCTCCAAGTCTGTGCTCTCTCCTCATCGCACAGTGCCTATTAGACTGCCTGATTCAGTCGCCTCTTCAACTTATGAAAAAGATTTTATTCTCTTTTCCCAACGTTTACCCTCCAGTTCCAGTTTCGAGCGGAATCATCATTAACACCCACTAATCAACGCCTTCTTTGAAGCGTCACAGTTCAGTACCACCCAAAATTTGGAACAAAGCCAGCGCACGCAGGGTTACATTGGATATTGTTGGTGACTTAATGTCATAGATCGCGCAGCAATCCCCACCGACCAGTCCACCGTCTGAAGTACCGTAACCATTTCCATTAGCAAATTTATTGAGAAGGAAGTGCCTCAAAGATAAATATATCAAGCGATATACCAGCACGGTACTAGGGAGCATAAGCAAGGTGCCTGCTTCACAAGAGACACAACGTTCTACTCAGAATCATCGCAAATCCTCTAAATTACCGTAAATCCGTTCCTTAATTAAATAAAAGCCTCATTTTTGTCCCACTATGCAAGCTATCCTTTGGAAATTTTGGCCGCTTAATCAAGAGATATTGCCACCGCCTACTGACAAATCTGAACGAAAAAGCCAAAAATCGAGCACCATTGTGTTTAATTAAATGTTTTAGTGTGAGTAGCTTCATGGAAGCCCTTCCAATCTCAATGACTTCCCGAGTGGGATAGGTTAGTAGGAGGAAATGAGGTAGCATAGGTGATTCTGCATAAGTTTATCAAACGAAATGCAGATTGGAAAGTAGGTAAGGAGCGCTAGCAATAGCGAGGACAGCTCTTCCCTTCACGGACGGGCCATTTCCCTTTTTCACTGAAAAGTTATACATTCACGATGTCACTAATATGATATTCTATAGAGAATTGAATGTCTTCTCTCTTCCGTGTACTTTTGCACGCCATGTCCATGTAATGGAATGAAATGTGGTACTTGTTGTGCCGCCAGAACAAGAGACAGGCATATTATATAGTAGTGGATATTACGGGACAAGGGCCGCATAAAAAGACAGCTAGCTAGTCTAGCTCGTACACCGCTGTAAAAAGCTGTGCGCTCAGAAATAGGGACGGGGGGGGAGAGAGTTGATGTCCTACCTGGATATGTGAACAGTTCCAAATCAGAACCTGTTCCGACCCCGTCAACCATCGCGTTGGCACTCTCCCAAAAATTTTGCAACCTCCCCCCTTTGAGAGAACTCAATGTGACCTCCCAGCACCATCAGTCTTAGGAGGCTCCCCCTACAACATCAGTTCGCACTGCTCGATCACCATCCTTGTCATCATAACTCTTTCCATAGTATTTGATTCTGAGACTATCGACACACCCAACCCCATCCACTTTCCTCCAAAACAGTCTCCGAGAGGAGCGGGTAGCGAGGGAGAGGGGATAAATTGATAAATTATTAAAACGGTAAATACAATTATTATACGGCGGCAAATCCACCTATTTCCTCTAGTTTACTCTACTTCTGTGAAGGTTTTGCCAAAATCGTCAACAAACCCATCGAATAAACACAACTTTTTTCGTTTCCCATAGGTTAGTTAACCTTGCTCAACATCGAAATGCAACCCCTACCTCAAAATCACAAATTGGACACATTTGTTTGCGTGGTGCGAACGGATAGTTGACAATGGCCGGGTGTATATTTCTTAGGGTTTCTAAAAAAAGCGACTGAAGCAAAATATAATGCTATGAATGGAGAACACAGGAGGCACAATGGAACGCGACTGTTGTGCGTTCCAATTACCAAATACAAAAATGAAACAAAAAAGTGACTTCTAATAAAAATTTTTAGTATAGTCTAAGTTCTATCTAGATTCTAATTATTGAACCTTTTAGTGTATTGGATTTTCACTTCAACAGAAATGGTGGTTATTCTCGCTTATTCTATTTGCGGGACATCACTAGGATAGAGACACTTAAACACAAGGGACTATCATGGACCGGAGTATATCAGGCTGTGCTTTTTCCTATTTTTCAAGGCTTGACGTAGAATGCATGTGAAGCGGTGATGGCTCTTAGTGCCTCTTTCAGACATTAGTCACTCAGCGCTTGCTAGATGAAGGTCACATCCGTTGTTATGGTCGTGCAAGCAAGGGAATATGACATACTAAGCGAAATCCGATAAAGGCCGGCAAGTGTTCCATTGTTTGATATATTGACAACGGGACGACATTGTTAGATGTCTAATATGACACTATGCTTGCTATTTGGCTACTTTATGATAGAGATAAAAAACCAGTTTAACTGGCCAACCTAAACCGCTAAGTTCCTAGCTAAAAGCCATGCCTCAAGATCGAACTTGTCTGGGTCATCAAAATGGAGGCATTTATGCAAACGGGCTGGCGGTAAACAGAATGGGCTAAGAATCTGTTCAAAACGCTACGCATAGGGGTCAGCTTGTTATTCGGTTCGGTTTTGTTAAGGCAATAAAAGACTGAGCACGGAGAAGAAGTATAAGGCGAAAGAGGGCAAAAGATAAGAGGGCACCAGACAACAGCCCGCTGTCAAGTGAGAAAATTGAAGCTATTGAAGCTATCTTTGCAAGACCCTAGCGCTTTTGCTTCGCACTCTGTGAATGTGACACTTGTGACTTTATTGAGCAAATCAATCCGTAGAAAATGGAATCTCAGGGGTTGTGCTCTCCGGCTCTAACGATAAAGGTAAGGCTATGGATATCCCTAGCGGTAAGCCTGAATACATTTACAACACGCTCACTAGAAGTTAACAATTGACCTAAGAATCAGGGAAATGCCCTATATCACCGGCATCCAGTCCATGCTCCAATATTTTAGTGGTCCATCCTCTGTGGAGCTCCTCCCTGCGCTCTAATCTCTTCCACCTGGGACTGGGAAAAACATCCGGCTAACTGGCTCAGGGTCGCTTCTCCGCGAAATTCCAGGTGGATTTGGCCGGTACTTACCAAGAAACTTCTTGAATGAAAGTATCGTCAAAACTCCTTCCCTTAGCTTCATCGATGTCCTTATCTCAATCCTTATCGTTAGAACCGCAGAGCTGAATGAAGTGGCCCCCTCCAATTCCACTTTCACCGCTCTATGCTACACATCTGAGGGATTCATCTACCTGAACTAATCCCGTGTTATGAATCAAAGTAGGTGCAATCATTTATGGAGTGTAACACTACTACTAAAATCATGTATATAGGGTTTGAATTAATTTCTCAGTGACTCAGTCAATTTCACAGAGAAGAATGAGCATCCCATTTCAAGCGCGTATCTAATTTTCAATAGTTTTTCTTTGTAATTAAATTGGTCTGTCAGTAACTACTTCCGAAGTAACTGCAAAAAATTTATGGCTCTCAGATGTATGGGAATTTGTGAGACGTAGAAGCTCATCAAATCATTAGCGAGTGGATTTTTCAGGTTTTTTTTTCTAAATTTTTGGAGAGTGTTTTGTAATTTTGAACTGACTTATTATTGAATTGCCTTGGTTGTTTGATCCATTGCCCGAGCATACTTCGATCGGCAGCGCTTTCACCAAAGCTGTCCATGAGATCGCCAGCTGACAATCCATCCGTATCGTCAACCGACATCTGAAAGTCACAAACTCAGTACGAGTCTATTTCAATATGACATTAAGGTTACGTAAGATACAGAAGCCATTCCATCTAGGGAGGGCGAACGCTGCGCTTCAAATACACTCTATCCTGACCGGGGCTTCAGGAGCGTGTCCTTTTTGCATATAGCTAGGGAAACCTCAAATGCGCACATCACTGGAAACCCTGCTGATGAGCTCTTTGACAGTATCAAATTTAGCACGAATTTGAATGAAACCTCAGTGTTATTAGGATTCGCGAAATAAGTCTTTTACTCTAATCTGTTGAATCCTCTGAATGAAATAAGAAATTCCAGGGAAGATCATTATAAAGATCGAGGGATGAAGTATTCTTCGTTGGTCAATCCCTTTTTCGGGATGCGGCACGCATTCTGCTCCCATTAGAACATGCGTAGGGCAATTTGAATGCGATTTGGCCTATACAACGCTTGCGGGAGCCAGCTAATGCACAAGTCAGCGTTTTTATCCTCCCAGACAAGTCTGGTATCAATGGACCGACCCCGTGGGATGGAAGGCTTGGTTGGCCAGGATTTTCAACCTAGGATCTGATCCCCGAACCACGCGTGTGGTAAACAGTGCCACTTGCCACTACACCACTACCGCCCAAGTAGATCACTATGGGTCCAGAAATTTTCAGCGATTGAGTGGGGTGGAGGATAAAGGACAAAGCATTCGGCGTTGATTATTCCTTTTCGGAGACGCGCCACGCACTCTGCTCTCACCAAGAGTCATAGGGGCGTTGGATTGCGATGTGGCTCATATGTACTTGCGAGTTTGGGCAATATAAGTGCAATTCCGCCATTGGAGATCACATAGGCAGCGAATATTCCCTAGAAGTATGCCCTGCCGCAGACGGTGCAGTTTCACACAGTTATGGCATCACTGGTCAAGGGTATCGAAGTACAAATGAGACAAGGCCTTCCGATTTCAGCTCATGCCTTGCTAGCCTTGGTCGCAAAATGGGCCAACCCAAACTGAGAAACGGCAAGTTCGGCGTGAAAAATGTGTAATAGGCTGGTGAAGAGCTTGCAAAGAAGGAAACTCGAGCTTTAGCGCCCGATGAGCTTCAGCGCCGAGTGGAAACTTTATCGAGTGGCTTCTCGACAGGATTTTGCAGACATAGCCTGCAAAACCCACGGACTAAGCGTTGTGACGCGAATCCGGAAAGCTCTGCTGATCCCATCTAAAGGAGGATTCAAGTACATGCGTCTGCTTCTTTGAGACATAAATTTCAAATTACACATCACTTAACTTGAGAAGTGTACGGAGGGCATGAGAAGAGATTAGCCCCGCGTCTGCAAGCTTTTCCTTGCCACAGGTGAACTAGTCCAGAGCTATAGAACTACGGAAGAAAATGTGTTGAAGTTCATATACGCATATCTTCATAAGGAGAGGAGAAAGCTATTAGGTCTGCTTGAAAATGCGTCACTTACAGGGCTGTGGAGGAAGAACGATGGTTACGCGCTTTACCAGTGACCTGATTGCCACAGGTTAACTAGTCCAGAGCTATAGAACTATGAAAGAAAATGTGCTGAAAATGTGTTCATGTGACTCAGTTCCAGTAGTGATGTAGGCTTTGCCTACATCACTACTGGAACTGAGTCACATGAAGGATGAACCGTGCGTTGCGTAGTTCTCAATGGAAGGTCGCATTTGGGGTAAGTGAAGGTCAAATGTTGGAAAAAGGTTTGCATCTTGGAAAGCAAAAGAGGTCGTGTGCGAGGGTCCTTCTTGATGATTTCGGTGAAAAATCCCTTGGAGAAGCGCTTAGTAGACAAACGATAGAATATTCACTGTTTATTAGCCGTCACAATATTACCAACACCGCTTAAAGACCGTTTTGGAGCAGAAATGGGTGAGTTTTAGCGAGTCGAATGGTCTCGGAATCAATTAGAGTATTAGGGTGTCGAGAAAGTTTTTGACCATTTTCATCTGTACAGGGGGGGGGGACAAAAAAAAAGAGCCTGTGTGCACTGCCTATGTTGCACTTCGGCCCTTTTTCCTTCACAGAGATTGCCGTCGTTGGAGGAAGTTCTTCAGCATAAATATTCCCTAGATGTTTTCATAAGTGGAAGCAGGCTCTCCTTCACTACCCTCACACTCTTCAGAATATGACGTCATCTGTCATCATCGTCGAGGTGAAGGTCGTCTACCGTAACTGTTTCCACCGTGTTTCCGGGGCAAATTTTTCTGATGCCGTCCACGTATATGGCTGCTATGAAGAATCTCTCATGGAATGAAACGTGCTCTTCAATTCTAAGTCAGGAGCACTCGCTTTGAATTGAGCAAAGTGTGATTAAACCCATTTGAGTACGGAGACAAAATGTCTTTTTTCTGCTGCCCCCCCCCCTGTATATTGTGAAATTTTCAAGGATAAATTTGGAACATTCATTGTAAAACTTATTTAGCCCTAGTCAACACTCTCTTCAGAACATTTCTGCCGTGGTATTTCGCAGCGATTATGCCTGGAAAAATCGTCTTTGACTGAAATCTTGTTTGGATGCTCTTGATTCTAATACCTAGTAAGCGCGTCAGTGGAACCGACGCGGCAGTGGGCTCACGCTTTGTGAGGAGACGTCCTTTATGAGACGTTCAGCACACAGTGCACTAACAAAGGCATGCTCCATGATCAATTTCGCGTGGTTCTTGAACAAGGATACGAATGTATTGGTGCGAAGTAGGCCAGCAATAAAGAAGGAACGAAAATAATCCGTTCAGAACGCTCAGAATAAGAGCCGTCTACTCTAAAAGGATTTCTCCGAATTTTTTGCCTTAAAGGCAGACATCGTACAGAAGTCGTGTGAACGATTCCTTTCTGTACGTAGGATAGACCCCTAAGGGACAATCACAGATGTGACATTCCAGTGCACGAAGATCACCTAACAAGAGCGCTAGAGCCTTGCAAAGTAAGCTGCTGAAGATGGAGATTCTTGTTCTTCTATCAGGCTTTCGTCTGGCACCCTCTCATCTGTTGCGCTCTCTTGCCTCATACTCTCCTATTCGCGCTTAATCTCTTATTGCCTTAGCACAGCTGATAACGAAGGTGGGCAGGCCCTTATCCTTATCCTTAGCGTTCTGGACCCATTCTTTTCCTTTCTTCTTTACTGCTGGTCCACTTCACACCAGTACATTCGTATTCTTGTGCGAGAACCACACCAAATTGATCATGGGGCATGCCTCCAAAAGTTCGGAATGTCCAGAGAAAAGGCACCCTCAAGATACTTGCTGGTAGACAATATGTTTGGGATTATGCTTGGGTATGTGTTTGTAAAATGCTGACTGTGCTATTGAAGAAAAGCGAATTTGAATAGAAATCGACAATCGGCTAGACTTTCCCAACAACGTAGTGGGAACAACCAGCGGCAGATATTAGGTGATATTTCATTCCGACATCAGCCGACGCACTCCAGCTCCACCCATTTTTCCTCCAAAACAGACTTCGGTAGTAATATTGTGATGGTGGTGGTATGAAGTCGCACTGAGACCCTTTTAAGGGAGGGGGACGTCAAATTGGAACAGCACACGGTAGACCCTGCTTACAGGTGGGTCACCATTCAGTGGGATTCTCCCACATTCCTAACCAACTCATGTACTGGGGCAATTCACAGGTGCGCAACAACACACAGGAAACCTGCTGTAACATTCGCGAAGGATTCTTGCCCGTCAACTGGGAATTCTAAGAAATCTCTCAGAAAAAAACCGCTGACAAGGCATATCGGCGGCTTCTTTAGGGCAAAAAGATCTTCCTGTTGGTTACAAGATGTAAAAGAAACGCGTCGAGGTGCGGATCCGAATTCTATTCGGATTTTGTTCGGAACTGAGAGCTAGGCACACAACCAGTGAGCTTTGAATTAAACTTCCATGTCCAAACTCCTAATTGCGCAGTCACTCTCAGAATGATAGGTGCCAACGGACCGTTCACAGGGCTCTGATGCCGCTTCATCACATTGATGACAGCTCGTTGTGCGTGTAAGTCGGCATGTTTTGTATATATTTTCGTAACTTCTTCACTACTCCTTTAGTAATTACAGTACTACTACTAATTGGTGCACTGCTTCTTGTTTTTTCAAAATACGTTTTGCGGCCAGGTGGGGCTTCAGTGAAATTTTCAATCATCTCAGCAAGCAAATTGGAAATACCTACTACATGAATCAGGAGAGGCTTTATAGAATGAAAGGGAAAGAGAACTGAAGGGAAAATTTTGTATTTTCTCCCAAAATATGGGCTCCAAGGTCAGAAGCTGTCGACGGGGCTGCAGCCTACATATGAGCTGCATGGGCTACACTATGTTAAAACGAGGCTAATCGATTGAGAAAATGACGCGCATGTGCGTCATGTTGGGCTTATAAGACCCACACGGTTTCCCTTTCGATCACAAAATTAGATCGCAGCCCGTCTCATATTGTTCACATGATGAAGAAAGGCAAGTGGAAAATTGGAGCAAAAAACTAGTCGTGCCCTGCGGAAGGAGAAATTGTCTGCTACTCATGTCTTCACGGGTTCCACGAAGCCTCAGCTCGTGATGACTCATAACAAGTAGATTAATGAGCGACGTACTCGAGTGAAATCCGTCCTACGCATTTATGCTTGTCATTTTATGGAAATTATACGATGAAGCGTGAATTGTTTACTGGCCATGAGTCTTAGGGGATAAGGAAGTTAAAACGGGACTTGAAGTGACAGTAGGCCATCGACAATCTTTTCATAAGCCCTGCAAGAATTTATTATAGAAGTGAGCACCGCCTGTGACAACAAGCCGTCGCGTATTATGATACTCTATTTCTTGAACCAGAGGTCCACTCCTTAAACAGAAGCAGCGCAGAATTCAGAGATGCAGAAAAAGAAAAGAATAAAAGCAGAAAGCATTCGGTGTTCATCAACTCAGTTTTGGGATGGGCCACGCATTCTATGTCCTTCTATTCAGGATCGTAGTGGCATTCGAAGCTATTTGCCTATACAACAAGTAGCGGGGCCAACCGATGCACAAGTCAGTGATTTTTATCCTCCCAGACAAGTATGGTAGCAACTAACGACTCCGGAGGGATGGAAGGCTTAGCAAGCCGGATGACGCGCTACCAGCATTTATCCCCGGACCGCGCGCTTATTAAACAGCGCCATTCGCCTCTACACCCCTAACTGCAGAGAGATACCTCAACAAGTTGAACTCAGCTCTATTCATTCCCTAGAAACCGCGAGAAGGGGCATAGTTCTGGATTCTTTGTGTCTGCTATTTTTATGAGAAGGCTAACGTGGATAATCTCAATGCCGGGCAATTTGCAGCGACAAGCTTGATCAGCAGCAAGTATCGAGATAATCCAAGCGCACAAAATAGGACGATGAGTGCAACTGCTAAAGCGTTGTTCACATATCCCCCCAACGTGACGAATTGTGATGTCATGATATAAAGAAATAAATTTTTTAATAGCTTTTGCTTCGGATTTCTATGTAATATAATAATTCAACTGAAATTCGCAATGGTCTTTACAAATGAAGAATGCACCGACCGATAGAGATAGTGATGATACCATACGCATCTTGACGATGAGTGAGCTGCTTTTCAGATCGATCTAGTTGTGTGAGAAAACGAGGGATCAGACGCGGTCCTCATGGATACCGTCAACTTCGTAATCCTCTCAAGCGTTATCATCGGCTAACAAGACGTATTGCTTAAGCTATATAAGCCTCTTGCATGTGCAAATTACGCATATAAAACCAGTAAATGCTGCCGTGTTTCTCAACAAGTGGTTATATAAGGCGTGATACGTAAGCGGAAGGTAGAACGAGAAGGAAATGACTGTAATAGGCAAGTGCTGGGGAACGGGATGAACTTCAGGCTATCAAGTTATGGTGCCATCAACACTAGAAGACGTAAGATTCCAACGTCGAATGAATGGAAAGTTATGCATTATCATTGATCAATCGCTTTTTTTGGGATGCGCCACGCATGTTGCCTCTGTTTGGAATCGTAGTTACATTGCATGCGTAGATTTTCTATGTTTGATCACGGTTCTTGGCCGATAGACGAAGCCAGCCATCATGTAAGACGATGCTCTTTTTTTTTCCAGATCATTTCTTCAGTCTCGGCAGGAGGAAGCTTGGTGTGTCTGGACGGTGCATGACCCAGGATTCGATCCTCAGATCGCGTGCGTGAAGCAGCGCAATGCTTGTGCACCACTTCAGCTGATTTTACTATAGAGAGCATTATTTAACACCTCCCAAGTCAAAAGACGGAATATTGACAACGGTCACGTTTGTAACCTACACAGTACCATTCCATTAACTTCGCAACTTTGATTCAGAGAGGAGTACGTGGCACGACCTACACTGCGCCTGAACTTCGG
>KZ347509.1:9529-30623 GCA_002352805.1 Teladorsagia circumcincta | reverse complement strand
GCCAAAGTGAGGTTTAAATTCGGCAATTATGACGCTACGCTTTCATTGGAATAAACACTTACAATGCCTGCAGGGCCCTTGATAAGGGGGGGGGGGAGGAGGGAAGGAGGCTCTATGTCACATCTCAAGGATGCACCGCGTGCTTATGGCTCAAACGCACGATGCGATGCGTCAGGGAAGTTGATAAATACCAAAGGGACATCTTCGGTACTATATGACGTTATACCAAAAAAGGACATCTTTGGTGCTATAAGACGTTACTCGAATAGTTAAATGTCCTTTTTTCATACTTTTCCTTACTTTTAACGCTGGTTACTGCTATTAGATTGTTTGATAGAAGGGAATACTGTATGTCTAGGGAGAGAAGAACGTGTAGAACATTTGAAAGCGCTCACGCACCTCTCTGAGGCTTAGCCCTGAAGCTGAAGTCAAGGAGATTGAGTAGGAGTAATGCCCAGCATAGAAATTGCAGAAATTGTGCAGAAATCAATGTTAAAGCATAGGGCTTGGAGAAATAGTATAGAAATGAGTGTGAAGGAGATCGTGAGGTCTGAGCCATAATCGCATGAATAAGTGAATGAATGAATAAGAAAATAACAAGTAAATAGGTAAATGAATACGTAAGTAAGAAATAAGCTCACGAAAAAAGCACAGAATGCATCCGTGAGATACGAAATGATGGCGCTACTCAATATTACATTTGAACCATGAAAAATACTTATGCCCTAAAGCCAGACGTAGTGTTTCAGATTAGGAGTGAGCTATTTGAAACATACTGCGAGCTTAGTGGGTGAATCTGAGGTACCCCTAGGCTCAGCATCAAGCCGCTAACAGACAAGGAATGAACTTCAACGGCGGTTACCTTGCACTCCCTTTTGGCAAAATCCGCCGACTAAACGAGAAGCCTTGAAAGTTTCTATTCACACCACTGAACACCTCTCCAAACAGGTTTAAGGCGACCTCTCCCAGGATAAACCTCAGCGGGCGCTTTACCCAGTCCAGGGCTTACTAAAGGAACACGTTTGAACATTTGATGCAAATTCGCATATGTAAATGAGGGGTTTAAGAGGAAACACCAATACACACGCCTACCGAATTGAAGAGCACCTAAAGCCGCAGAACACCCGGGTAATCCCCCTGGAATTTCTTAAAGCATATTTTCAAAATTAAGTAAAGGGACAAAAGTATTGTCATGAGCTACAGAAAACAGGACCGTTCATGCGTGGGAGAGCTTGAAAGTGGGGGGGAGACCGTCTCAAAAGTGTACACTCCAGAAGATGTGACCAGGGATAAGTCTCACGAAGAAAAAGGAAAATAGGTAACAAAATAAGGAGAGTGAGATTCTCGAGTTCAGAGGAATATTTATAGCACTTCACTTATTTTTGATTATTTTGATTGTCGTCACGCATCCCCTCCTCCCCCGTCAGGTCGGCGGAATTCTTCGGACAATGCCTGATGAAAATGTTAGAGCCTAGTACTCGAAGCAGGGATGTGAGCAGCTCACCACATACTCCTGTTGGACTGGCAAGTGCCTTCGACGAAATGACATACCCCTGAGCTGGTAATAAGTTTGAAAATCCAAGGACAAGCTTGAAGAGGCAAAGATTTTGGCTGACAACAGATTGATATGATTAGAATGGGAGATTTGGGCAAAATCTCTGTAAGTGACTTGACACGAGGAAAATTATGTAACTAGAAAGCGGATTTCAAAAAGAATCTACAGTGTGATGTGATTTGCAGTCCGAACAATAATTAGGACTGACCCTATTGAATTCATTTAGTGTGAAGTCGTCAGAAACAAAGAAAGACGCTGTATCACCGACATCGCCCTCACTGATCATAGTGATAGATGTAGCTGCGGCTCTGCATGTCCGAAACATCCGTGGAATGAAAAACGCGAAGCCGATTAACCCCGATTCTCGTTCGCACGACGCGATGTTGTGTTTCATAAGAAGTAATGTTAAGCAAACAAATGATTACATTTGTCAAAACCCGTGCCATTTAACCCGAATCCCGACCCATCGTCTCGCTGCATAGCGTTTGCCATTGACTTGTTTTCCCTTCTATTCTTGGCTCCCAAACAGAAGGTGTTTGCCGCCAGAACCCTTTATCAGGCTTCGATTTCCGGTCGCTACTTGTAGACTTATGAAATATTTGAGCTCCTATTCATAGGAATCAAAACAAAACCTTATCACTGAACCATCAGTGCCGGGCTGTGAGGACCTTTAACTCGTGACGAAGGGGAAATTCCTGGGAAAGACGTCGTTATTTTGTTGGCCTGTATTTCGATTCGGTGTAATGAATCCAAGAGCTGACGTAGGCATACAAAAATATGTCGCTTAGAAATTCCAATTGGCTACGCCATGCACACGAACTCCGTTCAATTCCTAAAAGGCATTTGAAAGCCTGTATGGGCATGACTAGGTCGCTTACAGCTATTCAGCTCTTCAAGTCTATCCACCGAGTCTAGTACCACTTACATGAGTTGCCACGGATGGAATCTTGACGACCTAGTCAGAATCCGACCCTGGATGGCCATGGGTGAAAATGGCGTCCGGTTATCGCAAGATGCGGGGTCATGCCCCTGTATCCTGCGACAGCGGCATGACGCCTTTCGAACCACCATCTCTCCATCCGCATAGTATTATATTTAGATACCTAATCTACCTGCCCAAAAAACCACACCTGAACAGGTCCTACCATTTTGAGAAGCGATTTGAACAGAACACCTCAACCGGCAGCGGGGTAGCTTTCAATTTCCAAAGTGGGCTACAACTTTTGCGCAAGAACCAAGGATTTATTGTGAACAGGTGTTCGCAAAAAATGGGTCAAGTTCGAATGGGGAACGTCCGAAACTCTCGCTCTTGTAGAGAGATAAAGCGACCAGATAGAAAGGACAAATTTTCGATTCGAAAAACTCTAGTTGCCCATCCATACTCTGTTGGAGGGGCTAAGCTCCAATGAGGGTGTTCTTGAAACCACATATGAAGTGATTCAAAAGCGGTGGTAGAGCAGAACCTACTGTAAGCGTAAGCAGGATCATGCTATCAAAAAAAGCCAAGCTTGGTGAAGAAGAAGCCCTTCATACGCAAAACTCTTCCCCCTCACTCTATTCTTTAATATCAACTCCACTCTTAAATATCACAAAGATACCCCTGACGCTATCTCCTCATTGATTGTTCCTCTGTTATAGGCACCTTCAAAAGTTCCAGAGAAACTCGCCTACCCAAGGAACAGGACAATCGGAACTTTTGTGAAGTACCGGTAACCGTAGAAACCTCTGGCTCTTTTAGAATCCTGTTCACATAAGACACTCACAAACCGTACATAACGCTGCTCCCTCCAATAGGATCCTCTCACACAAACACTACTTTCGTACAGGGATCTACAAACCCTCGATGCTGGCTGGCGTCAGTTGGATCCCGCCCAAGAAGCGGCTTCTTTTTCCCCTTAACATTGCATAATTGCTTATAGTTGTTTGAAGAAAAGAATTAAGCTGGCCAGTCGAGCATTAGCGCCACTAGCGTTTTATGAGTCGCCCAGTTGCATTCAAACATCTTCTTTTAATCTTCCGCTCTCGTTTTTTGCTGAACTAGATTCGAATGCATGGCGCATCGCGAAAGATCAGAATTAATGACTACCACTGCACCCGTACTACTTTTAAAAACCTGGCTGTTTTTGAACGACGTGGTTTTGTAGTGTAACATCGTCATTTCAAATGTCCCTACAATTACACTTAATTAGTACACAGAATATCACAAACAGAATGAAAGTTGGTCGAGCAAACGGTAACGGATTGTTTTTGCCTGCTCCGTCACGCTCTCTCATAAAGGTATTCACTCTAGCCACGCGAGCTGTCTGCACTCTCCGCGCCTACATTCACTCTCGACACTACTCTTGCACAGTAGGGAGCTATGATCGAGTGAATCTTCGACCGTTATTTACCCTGATTACGGATATGGAGCAGTGTTATCTGGCGTTCCTACTGTACACTCCACTCACTACTACACACCCTCTCAGAGACTCGGATCGCCTCACTCACCCAGCTGTTAAGCCTCACAGCCCAGAACATTTGAGATTTTTGGAAAGGGATCTGATGGTGCTGGGAAGAGAATGGGTTTGGTTAAGTTTCCCAGGAGGGTTGTTTGGAACTTATCCCGACGGGAGGTTTGACCTTGCTGTCATTAGCAGAGCCTACTGAATGATGCTAGACTTGATAACGAGGATAAAACATCATCACCATGATCGCTGGATCTTTTTGGAAATCAACGTCACAGCAAGTTCTGCATAGAAAAACCACAATGGATGGAGACAAAGTGCATGGCGTGGATCAGGACGAGATTAGCGTCGAGCGGCTCGTTCTTGGGCCGTTGTCAGACTTTGCGAATCGCGCGATTAGCTAGCGTCTGCGGCCACGTCGCGGCCAGTGAATCACTCAATTGTCTGGTACCGCAACGCAACCGCGGACGCTAGCGAATCGCGCGATCGCAAAGTCTAAGGTCGGCCTTATTTCAGTTACAAGCGGCAAATAGAAAATGAGAAGAGAAAAAAAAGTTTCCAAGCTTGTGGATGCCAAATCAAAGAAGAAGCTTACAAAAGACATAGGGCATCACAATGAAATGAAATCAGCAAATATGCGACTGCGAAAAGAAAAGACTTGCTGAGAAAATGAGCGCTCGAAGCTTATGACCTGATGGCGAAATGGTCAGCGTGTCGTTGTGGCACATGTCAAACATAGGTTCAGTCTCGCTCAGACACGTGCGCTCATGCTTTCCACAAACAGTTGGTCCTGTAGCGATAGTTATCAATTATTTGATGCTTATGTCAGCCTTGACATCTAACTACCGCTTGGCGTCATATTTCGCGGCAAATACACTGGTATGCAAAACTTAGGGACAAGTTGGATGAAGTAACATAGACTAATGACATTTCTATGGCTCTCACAACGGTTTTTTCTATTGCATTCTGTACTGTACTGCAGTATATCTTTCCATGTGCGGCTACGTTCCATCGGGTTGTCTTACTCGGCAGTTACACATCACGGAAAAGTTGCGTTCGTGCTTAAGTTTCGCACACCTATGGGGTCTAGATATGGAACTACAGGCATTGTGGAAGCCAACCACGCATTCAAACTGCTCTGTAATTATAAATAAAAGACGAATGCACGGCTCACTGGCAAACTTCTTTCATGTAAGTCCAAAGATTGTACGCATGTTTTATTCGACATTCCTAAGTGCCGTAATAGTAGGGTAGAGATGAAAGATGACCCCAAACGAAGTCTTTGTTCAGCTTATTGTTATGATGCTCGCTTAAAGGCACACCCCAGGCAGAAGTCGTGTGAACGATACCTTTCGGTTTATAGGATAGACCCCTAGGGAACAATCACAGATGTGGCATTCCCGTTGACGGGGATCACCTAGCGAGAGCGCTAGGGCCTTGCAAAGCAAGCTGCTGGAGCTGCAAATTTTTATTCTTTTACCAGGCTAATCGTCTGGCACCCTCTCATCTATTGTGCTTTCTCATCTCATACGCTCCTCTCTGCGCTTAGTATCTCATCGTCTTAGCACAGCTGTTGACGAAGGTGAGTGAGCCCTTAAACTGAGCGTTCTGGACGGATTCTTTTCATTTTTTCTTCATTGCCAGCTCATTTCGCATCAATACATTCATATTCAGGTGCAAGAACCACACCAATTTGATCCTGGGGCATACTTTTAACTGCTGTTAACAGCCCGCTGTTGCACTTTGTATTGAAGGACGAAATTATAAGCAAATAAATAAGTAAATAAATAAATAAGTAAATAAATAAAAAATAAATAAATAGGTAAAAAAAATTGAACAACGAGCGAAGTATACGAAATAGGATTGCCGGTGAAATGCTACGAGCCTTATCTGATTGAAGGAAGTGCTCAATTCGGCCATTGTCAAGTGTTTGCTAACTCATTAATCGCTTCTCGTCCATAAATGACCACTTTTGGTCAAATGGTCGGTCATTTATGATACGAAGTGCTAGAAACGCAGGGAATCTCTAGAAAACGTATTCCAAAATGGGGTGCACGTTGTTTTCAAATGGTCTATCCATTGAAGTAGAGAAATGTCGAAACCTATCACCTCTAGAAAACGCCTAATAGGTATTAAACCTTCGCCAAAAATCTACAAGACATATCGTGGGAAATGCGGGGTAGCCGATGTGAGATTCGGAGTTGCCCTGCCAGCAAGCCTCCCTTGACAGAATCAGTCCTAGGCGAACGCGAGCCTGCTAGACAGATCTGGATTTGACCATGCTTGTGCAAACAGCGCCCTTGATCTTCCTCCGCCACAACATACATATCTTTCAACTTCACTCGCCTATGACATAAGGTCTGCCTAGGATACGATGAAGGAAATAGATCAGTAGAGCGTAGAGTTTTTGTAACGATGAAGATGGCCGAGTATTTCTGCGTATTCAGAACTCCCTCCTTGTTATTGATATGCACTTTTAAAATCTCTCAGCTAGCAGTACTATTCCGCTCAAGAACCCTAAGCAGTCTACACAACAGGGAGGCCACAAAAGGTTCTAGCATGGTTTAAAAGGAGGGTCTTGAAGCCTACGGTAAGGCTCAATATCATGTCACCATGAACATGGATTCGCCCAAGCTCAAGAAACTTCTTCTCCAGGTGCCCTTCGGCCAAGCGTAGGCTTTACCCCATTCAATCATATGCGATGGTTCCGCCGCTACAAGATTCTGCAACCGCATGTACTGGCAGCTTTTATTGCCGTTTACTGTCATTATTATTTATTATTATTGTTTATGTACAAAAGAAATAAACATTGAATTTTGTAAAGACAAAAGGCGGTTTGCTTTGATCTGAACCCAAGGTCCCTTTACGAAAGAAGGAGCGATTCTCTATGCTCTTCAGGAAATATATATTGTCGACGAAACAAGAAAAATTAGGTGGGAAGAATGTGAAATTAGGATGATAGATACCTACTGACGAACATAATACAATAGTTTGTAGAAGAGTTTAGACGAAATTCGTGAGGATTTTTATGAAGAAAACTTTTCCAACTCATTTCTGAGTTATTATTTACTGTTTTGGCAGAAGTCCACCACGCGAAAGCTAACACAAGGGTGCCGGCCTATAGGCAAAACACTTGCCCCAAGTTGGAATCGGACCTTCACTTCACCATTCCCGGCAGTTCTGTTCCAGATTACATCATCGATTACATCATATAGTATCAACAAAATTAACCAGTAGTCAGAGACAAAACTTTTGTTTATTGACAGCATAAATCTACGCTGATAAACTTAACCAAAAAATCTCAAGAAGTAATCCAACACTATGGAGGTTACAATGAAAAATTTTAGTCAAACAAAATGTCAACGGCGTAGTACCCTCCAAGTGAAAAAATTGTTATTTATTTAAAAAAATTTAATTTATTTTTTGACAAAAAATAAATTTCCTGAAAGCTGTAATTGGTGACATGCAAAATATGGCAGGATTCAAATTAGCTCGCATAGAATAAAATGGCCAGCAAGCAAATCGACTTAAAGGAGGAAAATACACCTAGTCTAAAGATGGCGGGCACTCTAATGGTGTCGAACAATGAGTGTTTCGCAGAGGCGAGTTGCTTCAGCGCCCAGCATAGTCATATCCGCGACGCTCGCGCCTTGGCACGCCCACCTTCTCGCCATCTAACTCTAGCCGTTTAAGAGAAAGAGGTTCAGCGTTGAAGTGGACTGCACCGATGAGGTGGCGTCAATGTGGGAATGAAAGGGCAAGGAAAGGGTCCTCATTCTACGATTCTGGGTCATTTCTCACCATTGTCCCTTCATCTCTGCACCACTGACCATCTCCGCCGTGTCTTTAATGGGATGCACTTTCATTTCAAACTTCGCCTTTGGCAATGGTTTCAAATGAACAAATCACACAGGGAGATTAGTAAAGGAGAAATGAAACGCATTTGATCTGTTCGCCATGGAATTCACCTTGATTTCAAGGCGGCGATCCCAAATCGTTGCTCTGACCAGGATCTTGGCTGCTCATTTTTTCGAAAAGTGCCAACGAATGAATCGTTTTTACTCCACACATAAATCTGGTGCCATTTATCCATCTACGTGCACGGGTCTTTTGGACTTGGGCTTAATCAATCGGTCCAATAGACAAATGACGTCGTACCACTTCAACCGAAAAGGAAGATTTACGTGGTCGAAGAAAGTGTCCTAGTGAAAGAAGATTCATGAATTGAACACCCTCTGGGCTCACCAAGTCCTGCACCTGCCGAAAGTTCAAGGATTTGTACAAGAGTTGTTCAGATAGACAAAGATATCAACTTCCAGACTGGCCGACCACAAAGGCGGATTCTGTGATGAAAAAGCAGCTGAAGAAAGATAAAGCCTAGAGCTGGTCAGTGGTAAAAGGAAGGAAATCCGTTGGCAAACGGTTCAGAGCCCAAGAAATGGGACTCCTTCTTCGACAGTTGATTCCGCATTGGTGCAAATCCTATTGGTGCTACCCTCTTCAACACTAACGCTCTCTATGCTGAACTGCTAGCGGCCCAGACATCGTGAGAAGAGGTAGGTGTTCCGCCCTGATAGCGCGTCACCCGCGTCGCGGGAAAGGCCATGCTAGATCGCCGAGCATTTCGATGCGATTTGCGTGTCCATATACCTATAGGGTCCACCTGTCTTTCCACTAGGCAAGTTTCACCTTTTCGACCTTCTTCCTAATAGTGGAATCCTCCTTTAGGCTAGTTCATAAATCAGCTGAAGAAAAAGTCGTCTGTGGAGCAATCGATGCGGGCCAGTGATGAGCACATCGATTCATATTCTCTTCGATACTGACGGGTCTGTTTAGTCCTAGTGTTACCCTCACTGAGAGAAAAGTTTTGATAGAACTCTACCTGCCCCATCACTGTGACCCGACTTCGTTAGGATGTCCTTTACCCCCTATCCTTCCCACCCCATCGAAACGGAAGTGTTGAGGCGGCAACTGGCAGAAATCAGGTATTGGTGGGTGGGGCATGCGCTAAAGTAGGCGGTATTCCACGAAACATTGTGATTAGGTTCAAAGAGAGCGCAGAGGACGGGAAGAAGTGGATACGAGTTGGCGAACGAAGGGGGTCAATGGTGGTGGGTGGCACCGAGTGGGCGGAGTTTGCCATAAAGCATTATAAAAATATCGATGGCTCTGTCTCACACCATTGCAGTCCAGTGTGATGCATACGAATGTGTGCGCAGCCAAACTGGCAAATAAGTGAATAAAATAATAAATCCTAGTCTTATAATCCTATTTACTCACTCATTCGCTCAAAAAGGGATATCTCTAACTTGTGACTCCAAGGGGGTGCAAAAAGTAAACCCACTCAGCTCAGTCCATGCCTCACCCGTACACACAAACTTTGCCAGCCAAATATCGCTAAACTGGTGATGGCCAGCTAGCGTCAGCAGAAACAACAACGCCTAAGCTCAACGTTTATGTGTGTATGTTGGCAGAATAAGCCGTTAAGAGGCGATTCGGAAATAAACATCGTAAAAGGCGCACAGCGATTAACAGATGCTGATGATGACCAGCTGGTCGCCAACAATACACATACAGATGATCGCTCATGCTCACCTTATAGATCGGAACCATCTCATTGTCAGACCGAAAAGTTGGAAGAGACAAGAGCCAAACTTTGTGGGTCAAATCAAAGTAACACCCCAGATCAAATTCTTGGAGTTTACAGCAGTCAATAATGGAAATGTGGATGCCGTTGACCAGAAATGAAAAAAAAAGAAGCGAACATAACCATCGATAGAGCCCTAATCAAGTTTCCTCCTCGAAAAGAAAGGGGCGAGCCGGACGAGTGGTACAAACTTGTCTGCTCCATGGCTCCACTAACCCGGCATATTGAAATGAGCCGCAACGCAGTAATACACGCTGCGTATCATGATGTGCGCGCGAGGTATCTCGTCCGAATGCGAAGATTAGTCGCTGAATGCTGACTTTCTAAGACAATGGCGCCATTGTGACGCACTTTCGAGTCGCGATAAGTTTATACCTATGATACTCGTGGGCTACTCCCACGCACTAAATAGAATCTCCAAGCCGAGTTCTGCTTGGGGTGTTGCTTCGAGTACACACAGTGATGAAAGGCTCGATTCAGCCTGGTGGAGCTGAGATCAAGGATTTCCCCGGATTGTGGGCGTGCAAAACGGGGCTACTAGTCAGCGCACCATTTTCGCCTCCATGTAATCATAGTGTTTTTGAAGAAAGGTCACGGTGTTCAAAAGCTGCTTTGCAGCTATGGCGTGTTTCGTGTACGCGATACTGCCACGCAACTATAATTTTTCGTGAAGTTACGCCTACTTTGGCGCACGCCCCACCCACAAATTCTGCGGCGACACGATTCCTGCCACTTGGCACCGTGACACTTCCATTTAGGTGGGGTTGCGTGGGAAGGAAGTTCCTAAAGAAGATGAACAAAATGGAGGGGCGGACAGAGGTCTGCCAGCTTCACGCCGCAATGAGTGGTCCCCCTAAGGTTAAACGGACGCCCCTATAATGTCGGCAAGTATGCAAAAGATTCTTAGCAGCCATGGTGTATGCTGCGTTTCCGCGATGCTGGATATCACTTCATTGTTGGCCAAATTTGGGAATATCCGCGAACCCCCCATATTGAGGCGCTCCATATGGTAGTCCTTGATACCCTACCATTCAGCCTGCTCGTACGTGTTCCATCTCCGAAAATTCGTAAGGCAGACGCGGCCAAGGAGCGTGGAAGGGGCGGCGCGAACAAAAATGCGGCTAAACAGTGAAGAACGGAAATTTTTCTAAATTTCGCACAGAATTACGGGCTCCCTTTCGAGAATCACGCCTTCCGTTGAAAAATGTAAAAAAAGGTTTGATATGTAATAAGCGAATGGTTAGCACTATCGCGACACCCAACAGACCTTGTAGAACCTCGAATGTGAGGGACCTACAGGTTTCTGTAAAGTCTATCATCCTTAACCACAGCAGCAGCCAATTCTCAGAAGCTCCATTCGTGAGATGGGCCAATATATTCACGAATGGACATTGTATGGGTACAAACTGGACAACATTCTGAGCAGTGAAAGAGACATGAAAAATGTCTCGGTTGTTCCAGCTTTCCATACGGCGAGCGATCACCGTCTGCTGACAGGACGAATCAGGCACGGCTGCAAAAGCCATCAGTAAGCAATCGTAGGGAAGGTGGGCAGCGATAGCATTCACCATGGAAATCTGATCCATACGGTCAAAACAGTAGCTACTTATGGCAGCAATGCGTCTAGCCGCGCTTGTTTGAAGAGGGGCAAGGATATGGGCACATTACTACGCTGTGCAGAACGCTCGTTAATTGCGGATCACATCAACTTCGCAAGCCCAAGGCTTAGCTTAGGTGGAAACATGGAAATAAAGTCCTAAGTGTGCCACAACTACAACAGCTGCATATCCTCCTGTCTTGAAGGTCGCTCAGGTCGCTTATGGATGTCGGTGCGCACCTACACCAAGAATGGAGTGAATTCTGGTCACGTTCCGCATCGAAATATCCTGCGTGCGCTCCCTGCCTGAAGGTGCTGACCTCCATAGACTACAGGAATGCGGCGAATCTCTGGATCCAGCGGTACGCTGGAAGGCGCCAGTAGGCCTGAGGGTCGTGAGGAAGAGGAATACATGAACACACTATGGGAAACCTAATCTTACGGCCCACAAAAGTATACATTCTTTTATTGATGCGGTATTAAATTGATAAATGACAGCGTATTCGGCACTGATCGATCCCTTATTGATTGTGCCATGCACTCCAGTTCCACTCAGAATCGTTGTGGCATTTTCAATGCTACTTTGGCATTTTCAATGCTATTCGGCTAAACAATAACTTGCAGGAGCCAGAGATGTGAGGTCACCGTATCTGCCCTCCAACATTAGCCTATGCTGGATGGATGAAAGGTTAAGTATAGGTTGAAAAGTACGTTTTACGTCAAACATAGCCAAAAGTAGCATTAATCAGTGCCAGGATACTGCTATTAAAATTACTGCAGGTCTGGGCAGCCGATCAGAATAAACATCAGCAACCCAATGACAGAGCTAGTCCACAAAACACCAGACAACGTTGAGAGAAAATCAGTGATCGAACCTAATGGCGCACAATTAATGTGCAGCTCTGCATCATCAGAAGGGAAACATATCTTTCAATTCACCCTGATCAAGCAAAATTTTTCAATTTTGACTTTGACCTTGCAACTCTGCCATGGCCCATCGACATGCCCAGGCCTTACGATGTGAAAAGCTGATGGTCTGATTGGAAGTGCGCGGCCCGGATTACAGACTCAGAGAACTTGACCCCCAGTTCGCATTATAGTCATGCTGGTAAGGAAAAAATTTAGTTAAGAATTCGAGGTAATCAGAGTGACTGTTAAGAAATAAAGGTTACAACAATGAAAATGAAATAAAGCAACAATATAATAGATTAAAATTCAAAAATAACCAAGGTGGATCGATCTAGAAAATAAAATCATAATATAAAAAGAAGGACTATAAATGAATAAAATTGAAATGAGACACTTCAAACACTATTGTGTCGTTCCATAACGAGGTGGAATTATCGAGATGAATAGCTATGGTTATGGACAACCGCTAGGCGTTCCTATGGGGATTAGTCAACAGATGGAAGCCACCTGTACGGATCATGGCTGCACCACAAGGGCACTCGCCATTCCCGTGGCAACCCAAGACCAATGAGAAACTAAATTAATCTGAAGAATGCTTCAGTAAAATAAAACAGAGTTGTCCGAATGCCCTTTCCAAGATGGTAAAAAATGTTCTCTCAGGCATTCCAGTGATTATTGTAAAGTTAACGAGCTCAAAACCTTCATCAATCCTATAGGTTTACGAGAGAAATTATGGGTGCTACCGAATCGCTATAAGCTGTTTCAGTTACCGAACAGTGATCAATTGATGTTGGTTTTTACCAGTCATGAGTTCGCCAACGAACTAGTAAAATGGTTTCAGGTGTACTTTTTGTCATTCACCACTCAACAGATTAGATCCAGCTCGAGCTAACCTATGTTTCCCATGTCTAGATAGTATGCCCGTGGAAGTGCTTGTTAGGAGAAAAAAAACCATTTGGAGCATTCATGAGGCTTGAAGAATGGCCTGGACCAGAAGGCCCTATGATTCCACTCATTGGTCAAGTGCATGTCGTGTTCCACATATTCATTGGATTCTCACACTTTCAGATTCTTTTTCGAGTAGTGGGGGGAAGTGAGCCGAGAAAATGCTATGCCACATCACAAAGAGGATTTGGCAAAAGGGGTTAATCGGTCCTTCTTCAGTATAAGCCATGCATTTCAATTCCCTCAAAATGAGTAATGACTTCAGAACGTGGTTAAGAATTACCAGTATATGTCAAGCTCAAGGGAGTGGAGGAAGCTGTATAGTGGCAAGTGGCGCTGCTCACTACGCTCTAGCCAAAGATCAAACCTTAGATGGAGAGCGGCTCAAACAAGTCAGGCTTTGCATTTCTCAGGGCTCGAATAATTGGTACCAGACTTATACGAGAGGTGGGTAAAAAAAGCACTAACTTGCTCATCGACCTGCTGCTTAAGTAATTGTTAGGCCGAATTGAGATTCAAGATGCCACCTCAGTTCGTGATAGAAGTAGAAAGCGCGGTGAATGTTGTCATGGGACTGGGCAGCGCCAATTAGTTTGCTGCTTCATTCTTTACTGAGAAAGATGCTGACATCGGACCATAACGGTACACGAGTCAGTGTTTTCATCTTCTCAGAGATGTGATACCTACACCCTGGGTACCCGACAAGAGGCCCGTCCCGCGGCAAGATGGGAGAGACGCAGACGGGTAGGCGGGCGAGTCGCAGTGCGCACTTTATCGATTAAGCGTCGGATTAAAAAGTGTAACATACTACTTCTTATATCGCACTACGCGCCGCCCAGTCCCATGTTTACATCGTCCGCTGACCCATGCGCATTTCTGCCATCTCGCCGCAAGGGACTCAAGGCGGGTACCCCTCCATCCTGTGAGATCAGAAACACTTGCACCTGCCGTTTACTCGACTTCATGTAAATGTAATCTCGGCTTGCTTGGACGGGGCTAACCACAATTCATATTGCTGAGAGCAGAAAAATGGGATTTCTTGTTACTACATCATGTCCTTTCCAATCCACAAAGTTCAGAAGGAAAAGAAAAGACTAACGTCGAAGATTCCAGAGCTAAGGTAGCATAGTAAAGCAAAGTGCCAACAGAGAAGAAGCAAGGAGTGATTCAGCAGCAGCACTTCAGCTTTCATCTGAAGAGAACGTGGCAAGTATTGTTCGACCGACGAACAAGAAGCACTTCATTTTCTGCGCATTGGAACAAATGCCGTGCGGCCAACTCATAACAATGTTCCTTCAGTACACAAGCATCACTGGGGTCAGAGCCTAGAAGGACACCTCTTCAATTCTGCTCAAAGGTTGCATGCCTGGGAATTGCTCATTTGGAGACAGCTACCGTGGCGAAGTCGGAATATTCTTTCCAGAAATTTTTCACGTCGGGATTCATGGTTCAACGGTGGAAGGCATACATAGGTGACTCGAGTCCTAAACTTACTGACTATGGAAATATTAAAATGATAAAGCAGCAGTCTCAGAACGAATTCGAGACGTTAAGCGGTCGGTAACGAAGCTGTGGGTAATGAGTTGACTGGTAATTAAGGAAAAAACAAAGAAATCCGCCGGCGAGCCCTTAAGCAGGTTTCCCCTGGTGGACGAGTTGTCTGAGTAGCTTGCTTCGCCGGATTTCAACCGCGTTTGTTCTAATACAATTAAAGACATATGCATCATACAAAAACACAACAATCAAATGAAATAAGCAAGCAAAACCAATGATAAAGACGCGGCAAAGATTGGGAAATGGGCGTTCCCTATGATGTTTGCGACCGTCAACTGCGCCTTCCCGGCTTCTTTGCGGCTTCCTAAGGTGAGTTTTGTGGTTAATGGCACTTCCTATGGTCTTGATTAAGGCTAGCGCATCATTTCCACCCTTCAGCGTAGAATTTTTAGAACCCTGCTAAGACTGTTGCTTTCAGCACTGGAAGTCTCGTTGAATCTCTTGACAATACGAGTGGGACTGCCTCTTAGCGACACTGTCAACTAGAGCCAGGGGTATGAGTTTATACTCTCTGCAAAACCAGTGATCAAAGCGCTAGAGCGGGGTAAGGTAATCACCAAGAGTTGAAACTGATAGGAAAAAATTCTTGACGTACGTTAAGCATTCAAATTTTTTTAACAAGAATGCTGAGTTATGGGCAAAACTTTCGCCCCGGCCGGGATTCGTACCCTGATCTCTTCCTTTCCGTGCATTTGTACTACCACTAACACCACCAGGGCACCACTCCACCCAAATCAGCTTCGATGGTAAACCCATCGCTTTTTTCACAGTTTTATTTATTGTGTAGCATTCAGCAGCATCACAGCAACCTTATATAAAGGCACGTTTCAGAAGCCAGGTGGTGAGGTAAAATTGCTAAATAATGAAGATAGAATTGCTAAGTGAAGCGTCCCTTGAGAATTATGGAATAGAAACGGTTGAAAGTTTAACAAATACAGAAAATTTTGTTTAGCAATTTGAAGGAGATAATCGCCAGACAGTGTGGTGAGAGATAATGGCCGCCGAGTAGAGAAACAAATTCTCTGGGACGAGAGAGTATAAACAGCAGTGAGACGAAGTGAATAAGATACTACCACGGTGGGCGGGCGACCAGGAGCCAGGGTCAACCGTCGCTTCCGCACTTTCCCAGAATTTGGCTACCCTCGCCCTTAAGGGGGGGGGGGGTGTCTCGATGCGCCTACCATCATTACAAATCCCCAGAGGCTCCTCCAATGAGCCCTCCTCACACCTATCCCGACCATCGCTCTCGCCGTCATGACTGTTTCTACAGCATTTGATTCTAACACAGCCCAATGCCACCCATTTTCTCTTTCGGAATGGCAATCGAGTGGTGGAAAATCAGTGGGCAAATATGTCTAGTGTGGCGGCAAATTTTCCGAAGTCCCTATCCTATTTTTCACCCCGTTCGCGACTTTCTCGCTAAAATCATTCAAAACCTCGGTAAACAAATACGACCCTCCCACCCACATTTTTTTCGAACTTGGTTGACCTTTCTCGTTCTCAATTACACCCTCTCCATCTCCTAAAATCGCAAGGCGACCCTCCCGCTTGAATAGCCGGAGCGAAAGCTTGATTCTTTTATCAGCAGATCGGATCGAGTACCTTGGCGTTCAAAAGCGTTGTTTTTAGAGCATCTTCTGCCACACAGCGCCTAGTACTGTGTCTACAGCCCCTTTTTAGCTTAGTTGCGACGTTCAGCCCACCCCACACTAAGCCGCGCCCTTAGGTTGCATCGAATTATTCATAAAATTCAAAATCTCAGTGTTTTGTGGAGGTTTTTCTCAACCGGGTTTTGGATGAGTGTAAGGAACTGCTTGGTCAACCTAATAGTAAGTGGAACAATTCCCAATATGATTAAGAGCCTCACATTGCGCGAAATAATAAGGAAGTGGCCATTTCTATTTCCGAGCGGAATATATGGGGAACACAAACAAGTACTTACAACCATTTCAGAAGCCGTTCGGGCCAAATCGCTAACAATCTGGCAGTTTACAGCCACACGCAATCATCTTTTAGTGTGAGTTGATCTCCGTGACGATTAAGTGTTCCAGCACTCACGCTTCTAGACTGTAGCATGATTTCTGGACTCAGATGTCAGTTCAGAACACTTAAGTCACATAAGTAGTGCTAAAGAAGCTACCAAATAAAGTCTCAAAATCTACCTTCGCTCTTAGCAGCCACGCTGACTAATCCTAGCCTCTAGAGACATTCAAGGCTCCTCCAAGAATACCAGCTGAGATCGACCGAACCTTGGACTCGAAAAAATTAAACCAAGCCAGGGCACGCTCTCCACAATCAAGTCATTTCGCAGGTAGTCTATTACGGACTTTCATTTGGTGACGGTAATCTTTCGGGCGAACCGCAATTTCACTCAGTCAGAGGTCACTAAACGGATCTGACCCAACTTCAAATTTAACGATGAAACTGAAAGCGCTTCCTTTTGTTCTTCTAGTTGCATCTATACATAAACTTGAGCTTCAAATGCATGGTAGGAGGCATTATGCAGCTCAAGATGTCCCTATCAGCTTAGGGCTACCCGTTGTCGTCCCCGTGAGTTGATTCCGTCTCTCAAGCATTGCACGGTACTTTACACTGTCAGTTATGTAATGGATAACATGCCCTTGAGGGCCGTAGGGCTCTCAGGTAGCTGCTCGAGGAAGTTATCAGCCAGCTACCATCAGTCCAAGTTCCTCAAGAGGCGGATCGGCAGAACATTAGCCGATCAGTACTGTTGCCGACCTCGCGTACAGTCCAATTAAATGAAATTGCACTATCAAGAGCTAGTGGTTGATGGAACATTTATGGCGAATTGCATGCTTGTGAGGAAAAAGGAATAAAATAAGAGGAAAAGGGAACTGAGATAGAATCATTGAGGGATGACCCGACTCACTTCAAAGTGACTGGCATAGATATGAGTTCCTACACGGAGGAGTGGCTCACTACGGCAGTGATCAAAAATTCTCTTCGGAGCACAAATCAAGTGGATCGAATCAAAGGGCTAACCGATGCGCGCGGCGTATTGGATTAGGAAATGAAGGAGAAAGCGGAGGAGATTTCGGCTGGCGGCGGCAATGAACAAGGGAGGACCGGCAGCAAAGGTCCGCGGTGAGCTAGAGCCTTGAGTGGTGAGATCATAACACGATGTGGCAGAGCAAAGGGGATCGAACAGAGCGTTCCATTAGAATGGAAATGAGCACGTTGAACACAAAACGCATATAATCCAAGGGAGTCACTACGATTCTGAATAGCTTGAGTGCATCAATTGCTCAGCGATTTTCAAATTAACTCTGTGCTATTCAAAATTTGACAAAGTGCACTTGTTGTTAGCTAATAGTAGATTTGTCAGAGATGGGTATGCACTTTAATTTCATACGAATTGCGGAGCTCTTTGGATCTGTTGTTGTCTGTACAGAGGCTCGAGAGAATACCTGAGGTTTCTTTGTTTCAAAAATGAATCTAGATTAGCGCCAACTGCATAATTACTCGTGGATAAGAGGGTTGGTTCTTTCCGAAGGATCCGATCACAATGGTTTTTCAAGTGGTGATCGGCGCCCCTCACCATTGCGCTGATCCGCCTCGTCAAACGTTTTCTACATAGAAGGATATATTGTGAATCCTTCTCGCATAATGTCCCTCTACTTTTCTGGGCCAAAAAGTGCTAGGCGGAATTAGCTAACCAGGGAGGTCTTTGAGGAAATGCCCAGCTTTCTCCAAACGGTTTTCGCACAATATAGGGGTGCATGCATGGATTTCAGAACTGTTGTTCATCTTTCCTGAGCAGCCCTCTGAGTGCCCAAAAGGGGCTCAAATAGCCCAAGCGCCACACCTTTTTGACATCAGTTTTTAGTAAAAATCGTCTCATATGGGTTACTGATGGTTAAGATGGTACTATGGCATCCAGTACTGGCTACGGGTATTTTGCGACATCACGCATGCGCAAGCGTCGAAAATGCAAAACTTTGTCCATCCGGGGAATCGAACCATGGGCCATCTTGACATTCTTTTTTGGCGTTCAGAAGGCCGCTCAGGAAAAATGAAACACAGTTCTATGTTTCATGCACTTGTCTCGACATAATGCAAAAAAGTATTTTGAGAAAGCGCGGCATGCCCTGAAAGACCTTCCTTGTAAGGCGCAAGAGTCCATCTGGAAGATAGCTTGGGCATGAACCTTTTTAGGGGCATCAGCCAACTGCACTTGGAGAGATAACCCTGTTTTCGTGGGTCTCTGGTTCCACCCTGACCCAAAACCAAAATAATCCTCTTTTCCTACGAGGTGCGGTGACAAAAAACAGGTATTTGTATGGAACAATATCGCTAATTTTCGGCATCATTTTTCCCTTTTCACTTTCTGAGCACCCCATTTGTTACTTTGTGAGGGAGCCATATTTATGCAGTGGAGATCTCACGTGAAGAAGCAGCCTCATCATTGACAGAATATTTGATCAAGGCAAATCAAAGAGCGTTCAAGGCTGACCAATCATACTATGGAATACGCCATGCATTCTTCCTCCCTCCAAGCTCTAGAATCGTAGTGATGCTCAACGTTCTCTGGCATATTACGATGAATGTCGTGGCTGAGAGAAGAACATTTCAACATTGCTCTCTCAGATGACTCCAGCATCAAGTATGTTACGCAACAGCTGAAGGTTGCAGGGATTTGTTGCCCTATGGAGCAGCAGTTCATCCAAGATTTGTCCACCTCACCGCGCGTGTGGAGATAGCTGTAACCACATATTCACCGCCTTGAAGGCAGCAAACGTGACCGTTGCGAGATAGAGCAGATTTCATGCCGTCATTGGTGGATCAGACTCCTCAACGCGTTTGGGAACACCTCTCAATGTCCTTCCACAAATCACACTCACCAGGAAAATTCATTAGGCCGGTATAGCTCTTTGCAATGGGCTCTATACCGTTGCACTCGCCTCTAGACGCTAAGCTCATTTGCTTCTCGATCCGCTAAGCAATTTTTTTACAGAGTTATTAAGCAAGAAAGCGCAACGGTAGTGCCCTGTCTCGCAGTTAAGAGGTTGTGGGAACTGCTCGCAAATCATCGTACAGGTAACTGATGGCAAGGTTTGATAGTTTTATGATTTAGAAGCTTTTCTGCCACTCTGACATTGAAAAACAAAAAGCAAGGGTCCTGGAGACCGATCCCACCACCTCTTGCCTGCTATACCGGGCCACTACCGCTGCGTTTTCCTGCTTTTAATTTCATTGGAAGGGTCGTTTAGCAGATATGAAGGCAGTTTCGAGCTCAGCGTCTCGAGGCAAGTGCAATGGTGTACAGCTCATTGCCAATGGCCGAATCGACCTGACGACCTTTCCTGGTCAGTGACGTCACCAAAATCGTTTCATCGTTAGTTATCGTTTTCAGTGCCTCTAAGCGATTAATTAAAAATAAAAGCTGTGATGAAGCAGCTGCCAAGCCCGGGCACTACTGATCAATGTCGAATGTTATGCTTTACTGTTTCAGCCTTTATACTGACTCCTTAAAATTGGTAGAGTCTAATATGGGACCTGGATAGTGGTGAGAGTTTGTTGTCGACGATTGAAAGCGAGACAAAACCGCAAGTTCAATTAAGGGGACATATTGAGTTTCAGAAAAAAAAACTAAAAAAGGATACGATAAAGCGATCGACGTTGGTTAATCCCTTCTTGGCGTGCGCCACGCTTTCTACTTCCGTTCAGAATCGTAGTGGCAACTTGAATGCGATTTGGCCCAGACAATGAATTGTGGGGGCGGCCGATGTACAAGTCAGTGGCAACCAAGGGAGCAGGTCCGGTACAGTTAATTGACCTAGAAGGAATGGAAGGCTTCGTGGGACCCGACGACCATGGATCTGATTCATATCATACAGGATTTGATCCCCGCGTCGCGCGCGTATGATGGCCGTCACTTCGTACTACAACACTTCTGCCAAGCTGACTCGAACCGAAAATGATAGAAAGAAAAACTATTGAAATACTCAAAAAGCCACGGTACTGATTCCGTGACTGACTCCAGCGTTTGATCATCGGAAACGATTAAAATCTCAAAAAAGCATAAAAGTCGGATCAAAGTAATTATTCTGTTAAAAGGAGTGCGTTCCTACCTACCAAAGTAGCCCAGTAACCAAAACTGAGTTCGAGAATGAATGAGAAAACCGTTTGAAAAGCGAAATGGTGGTGATAACGCCTAATCTATCACGCACAGATGAAGAAACACAGGTGGAACATTGTAAGATGGGCTGAAGAAAGAAATTTCACTGGAACATGAAATGCGATAAAGAAAAAAAGTCGAGGAAAAAATTCAGACGTCTAATTGAATGATGGTGACAAGACGTCGAAGTGGCAGTTGATTGACGCCGTTGGACAGCTTGGCCAACGACTGGATATGAGCAGCGCTGGTGATCATGACAAGCGCTATTGATGTAGAAGATCAGATTTCCTTGAGTAGACGAATC
>KZ347508.1:12140-25779 GCA_002352805.1 Teladorsagia circumcincta | reverse complement strand
AATTTCTTATGATTAGGTTTTCGGGTTGTTTACTAGATCTAAATTTTCGCGTTCCTTTCATTTCTATCGTGGAGGTTGAGTTTCAGGACATCGACTGGATGTAATATGGATCTATCTGTTTTCGTGCACGATTCCCACAATCGAAGTCAGCAAAAAAATCAGCGTTGAAATATATAACGATTATTGTCTTCACCAAAGGTGAGACGCTTCTTCCTCAGTCGTCATAAATAATGCAGCCACAAAATTGAAGATCCATTTGCCTTATATGATTTGTACTTGATTCATTTCGCTACACTCAATCAATCACTCAACAACATTGAGTGGGCAGATCTTGCTACTGGGAAACCATTTCGCTTTTACCCAGCTTTTCATGTTATATTTACCAATGCTTTCTACTTTACATTTTTTAAAAACACATAAGGCTCCGGGGAAGGGGAAGGGGGTAGGGAAACCTGTAGCTCACTTGCATTGCCCGATAACGGGAGGCCGAGCTTGAGTCTCGTCTAAGCTGAAAGCATTGCTTGCAACTCTGCAGACTTGTGAATTATAATTGTTGAGTACACTTGTTCATAGTTATTAGAGGTGCTGAGGCGTTTTGAGAATTTTATAGATTTTGAACAATGCATAAAAATCGATACATATACATACAACAAGGCAGCAGAACGGTTTCACTTCTTTCCAATCATTGTTCCCATTAACGGATTGTACATGCCGCCACCGAGTAAGCTGAAAAAGACAATGATTGTAAGAATAATTTCCAATGCTAGAACTGTTAGCTTTTTCTCAGTATGCATTGTCGTAATGAATCATTTGGTTTACTAATGAAATTCAAAACATTATCCTACTTTCTACATCGGTTGTAGTAGCTGGCGTACCCGTATGGATTGCTGAACATGTCCATTCCTGGACCCATTCCGAGTCCCATCGGTGGAACACCTGAGAACAATTGCAAATTAAACGAACCTAAAAATCAAACTTTAATGAAGTATAGAATAGCAAAGATCAGGTTTATGTTTCTTTTGCAGTTACTGTGCCTGCATTTGTGGAGAACAAATTGGAACAAAAGTTTCCACATTACAAGTTTTTGAAAACTGTTAAAAGAAGTTCTGTGAAGGGAGGAGCGGCGAATCGTTGTGGATCTATGGCGAAGTGATAACTAATTTATGATTCAAAGGATTTTTCAACGGTTAATGAAGCCGAAAATATCAATATCATAAGCTTGTAAGTGCCTAATAGACGGGGGAGGTATCTCCGACATGTGCTGGTTCAGAGCAACCCCCAAGCAGAAGTCTTGTCAAAAAATCTGTTCAGTGGGTGGGATAGAGTCGAATACGGGTATCACAGATGACCGTTGTAGCGACTTGATTGTGCGCGATAATGGAGCTAGGGTCTTACAAAGTCAGCATTTGACTGCTAACTTGGCGTTTGGACGAGATACATCGTGCGCACCCCATGATCAGCAGCTTGTATTAGGCCGATGTCATACTTTGCGATTCGAGCGAATCGCTACTAGCGATTCGCTCTAATCGCTACTAGCGATTCGCTCGAATCGCTCTAATTGCTAACGATCGCTCGAATCGCTGGCGATTCGCTCGAATCGCAAAGTATGACATCGGCCTTACGGCGTGGTGGCTAATTCAAATACGCGCGGGCTTGTGTAGCCATGGAGCAACCAAGTTCGCACATCTCGTCCGGCCCGCCCATTCCTTATTTAACAGTGGATACTTACTAGTGGCTTCATCGGCGTTTTTTTTTTGCTTCTTTTTTTCATTTTTGGTCAACAGGACTCTATAACTCTAATATTGACCGCTTCGATCCCACAAGTTCGATCTGGGGATGCTGCTTTGACTGTCACGACCGACCTTCATACTGTAGGTCTCGTGGGCTCATACATACCGTACAACAAGTTTTGGGGACTAAAGCGTAAAGGATAAAGCGTTTGCCGTTGATCTATCCCTTTTTGGAGGGCAGCACGCATTCTGATTCCATTTGTACATTCGTAGTGAAACTTGAATGCGACGTGGCCTGCACAATGCCTTGCGGTGCAGCCGATGTACAAGTCAGTGGTTTTACCCTCCCAGACAAATCTGGTACCAGCTAGCCGACCTCGGAGGTATGGAAGGCTTAGTTGGCCCGGACGACTTGGGATTGGATCCCCGGACTGGGCGCTTAGCAGGCAACGCCACTTGCCGCTACACCACTTCCGCCCTACCTGTGGAGAACAACGAAATAAATTGCGAAGCATTGAACGTTGACCAATCATTCTCTGAGTGCGCCGAGCGCTACGTTTCAGATCAGAACTTAGCCTCATTGGAAACCAATTTAGTTCATGCAATGAGTTATAAAAGTTGTCCGATATACGGCTTATGGTTAGCGTTCTTATCCTTCAGACGATTTTGTACCGAACAGTTAGTTACGAAGCGACGAAAGGGTTATTGGTTTGAGTCATTATGAGAGAATAACCCGCGATTTATTTGAGTACATAGTAAGCCTCTGCCCGACTGTTCTGTTTTCTTTGCTTTTGGCTTCAGTGCAGAAGTTCATCCACTGTTGAACGAGAAGCACGGCTCAGCCCAAAGGCGATTAGCTCGTCCACCACATAACTGAGGTTGTCGTCCCATTCGCTACAATTTCTGACCTTGATAAAAGGGCAACGTTCACTCAAAGTATGTGACGTCAGTAGCATACGCAAATAGAATTAAAGTGATCAAGCACTGATGCGTAATCGAGCTCCCTGTGAACGATCTGGGAGAGGATCACCTTTCTATGTTGACAAGTGTACACGACCCTGTCCAACGATTTCGTATTGCGTCATAGCAAGGGGTGGATTTCAAGCAAGTACAGGGATTTTCTGAGACAAAAATTAATAGCGAGAGTAGAGCAACTCCATCCGACTGCAAAAGCTGAACAGCCAGTTATGAAGTGCCATTCTTCAAAAGTACTTTGTGTAAATAAAAATGTCAATACGTTTTACTGTCAATACGTTGCCCAAAAATGGCCTCCTAACTATTTATTTAGTTCCCGCAATTGTTGAAAATCATACTATTCCCCTTCGGTATTTTGTAGGGTTGACATTCTGCGGATTTACGTACCTATTTTGATTGTGATTGTTTTTCTGGTAGTACTAAACTGGTTCGCCGTGGAGGAAGGTTAAATAGGCCTACAGTTGCCAACAACAAACGGGATTTACCGTTTTTGTAGCATTGATGCGGATTCTCAGCGTTCGGGGCTCTCTGTGTAGGGTCATTAACTCAGAATTACTCCTGAAGGCAGTGATTATGATAAAGCAGTCCGTAGAGGGGAACCATTGGGTCATTCCACAAACAATGGGAATGATTCCTCCAAACATTGCAGGAGAGGGAGAATAGAGAAAACCTAAATCCAGTCCAATTCGTTGCAATATTCATAGGTTGCCCCTCTCTTCGTGCAAAATTCGAGTTGTAAATGATACATAACTTCAACTGCATAGCAATTTAGCAGAAGGGGAGAAGGAGCATTTTTGGCATAGTTTCACTACAAACTTTAAAAAAAAAGAAAGCAGCGCCGCGGACTCAGTCAGGGATCTCGATGTATTATTCACACGAGGAGGGTTTCGTAGGCAATGCAAGCGGTGGGACAAGGAGTTCCGCGGGCCGGAAACTGCAGCATAAGATAAGGGGCTCATAAGGCTTCTGTGCTTGCTGAGGATGTTCTGCGAAAGTGATGGAGAAGAATCTATTATAGATGTGACAATCGAAAAATTAACCGAGGATTTAATATTCGGCCATTGATTCACTGGAACCTCTACGTTGGAAAGCTTGCGGGTTATGTCAGTGGGTGCCACATCCATTCCAACTTGCTTTTTTTTTGACCACGAGAGATGATGACCTCGCAAATGTTGGGCGGTTTTCAACTGTAAGAAACCTAATCCCGATGTCAGACTTTGCGAATCGCGCGATTCGCTACTAGCGATTCGCAAAGTCTCACATCGGCCTAATGCTGCATGATCGTTGAATACTGCGCTATCTAGTTATTACATATAGTCTGGAGCATGAAGAGTTACTTGAAGGGGCAATACAGTGTCTTCCATCTCAATTCGTAAACCTTGCAGCCAGAAACGTTGCAGCAATTTCGTAAGCGTTTCCGCCCTTTTTCTAAAAGTACAACGAATTTCGTCATTACTACACCCAATGCGTCATTCTTGCAAGCAATTTCGTAAACCGAGCAATCAATTTCTGCAAAAACGGAAATTTCGCTGAAACTCATCCTTCAGAGATTACCGAGGATTCTGATCACGGATGAAATGTCCATCTTTGGTGCAGGTGCCACATTGTCGCCATTTGGATCAGGTTTTGCCACGACTCGCTCCCGGGAAATTCGCTGTAAACTTGAGTATAGGAATTATTTCGAGCCCTGATTACGGATTTGATATTCATTCTTGGCGCTGGCGCCATTTGGCGTGTATTTCCCGCTCATCTGCACCATCTAACCGGTGACATCGAAAAAATGTGTTAAACAATGCTCTTGTGAAAAACGAAAGTCATAATCGTGGTCAGGGCTCGAAATAACACCTACGCTCAGGTTTACAGCGAATTTGCTGGGAATGAGTCGTGGCGAAACCTGGGGGCCAAATATTGACAATTTGGCTCCTGCGCCAAAAATGGTTGTCACTTTCGTGATCAGGACATTCTATAACCCTTATAACCCTGAGTTTTCAACGAATTTTTTTCTCTAGCCAGAATTGATTGCAATGTTTAAGAAATGGACGGCAACGTTTAAGAAATCGTCTGGAAGGTTCACGAATTGGGGTGGGATACCCTGTAATGAGCTCTGTGGACGGGCTGAGCAGTATGCGGTAAAAAGTTCACCGGATTTTATGGAAAAAGGTTCTCAAAGTCATTCAAAGAAAGTTGATTAGATAGATCAATAAGATAAAGATAAGATAAATAAGATAAATAAGTTAAATAGATCATGAATATATAATAAAAATAAATAAAATAAGTAAACATATAATAAATAAATATAGTTGATAAATTAATATGTAGCGTGAAAAGCTCCTCCTCTATACTATTGAGGCGAGAGGATAACATTCAAGGAAGCTTAATATTTCCATTCTAGCTGAGCTAAGCTTAGATCAATCGTTTAGTGTTAGGTGCATCGGAAAAACTGCAGGGATGCAGTGGCGATTTGAAAAATGCATGGTAGATTGTAGATTGATGTGACTGTAGATGCTTTCCAAACTGTTACGATTCCGTGAAAAAGAGGTGAGTTTTTTTGGACTCTGTGAACTGAGCAATGATCACAGCGGAGCAAAAAATAAAAAAAAAACCGTATCAAATAATTTGAAGCACACCATGAGACTAAAGGGCCTGAAGCTGTTTGAAAAATAACTACACAATGATCTCGAACAATACTGGCTACAATGTTCGTGGACGAAGAACTCACCGAGACCGTAACCCATTCCCATTCCCATTCCCATTCCTCCCATTCCACCATATGGCATTCCATAGGGATTGCCATAAAGGCCGCCTAATTGACAGATGACAGAACCGACGCCTATCAGCAGAAATAAATAGCATGTCCTTTGCATTTCAACGAGTACGATCCCAGCAGCTTTGGTTGGCCAGTGCAGACTTTATACAGACAATCACCGACCGATGTGACGCCTGAGTGATGTGGCATGGAGAAAATCGAGGTGTAATCCGATTTTGGGGCGCATTCACAATGAGGAGGACAACACACCCATTCATCATACCAGGGTCGATTTTCTGGTTTGTTGGCCAGCACTTCCGTTTCGCTGTGAGGACAGACCATGAGCATAAAAAATGGAAGTGAATGATCACTGAATGTGGGATGCGCTGTGCGCACCACTTTTATTCTGAATCGTCAAAACACGCCACAAGACGTCAAATCAGGAGCACCTTTCGGGATAGAAAGATGTTCCAAATTTGTGATTGATGTTAGATACAGTCGTTTGAGTGGATATGCTAATTGGCCTGCCAGTGTGGAAAAAGTGACGAAGGTCAATGAAAATGCATTGAACCCGCTCATTCTTTTTCTACAGGAAGGAAAATCTGGGAGACAAACGGTTGTTGGCCAGTACCTCCGTTTCGCTCTGTTAGATACAGTCGTTCGAGTCGATATAGATGCCAAGGCGAGAGAGACAGACGGTTATGAGAAACCGTAGCCGGGAGCGAGACGGTAGACAGCGTAAGTGTGAGATCCATTGTTGCGAATCCAATCCCTAGCGCCTTTTTCGAGCGTTTTGAGTTGCAAAAGTAGCCCGGTGAAAATCAGTTCCCCGGGGGTGGGAGTGTATTGTCCAAAAATTTAGTCAAGTATAACAGCGCTTTGATACATAATCGATCAATTTTGAATATACGTTTGATAAGTACCGGTGCATTGCTGAGAAACCTTCAGAAGCTCTCACATTTCCGCCTGCCACGGTCCGAGGAAACGGTACTAGGCCAGAGAAATGGTCATCTTGCCCTGGTTTGAGGATTGATGAGCTCCGGGGTGGATGACTTTGCGTAGAAAATAGGGTAGGATTTGTGCAGGATAAGTGGAATGTAGGACATCCACCGGTCAAATTGCACTTTAGACGAGTTGTTCGCTTATCACTGGTGTTAGAAAAGCCAAAAATGCCCTCTAGACCAGGGATAAAATGGCAAGGGAAGGTCCCCCGAGCTAGACTTTCCCCAGTGGTCCTACCACTGTACCTGCGGATGCAAATCTTATCCGCAACAAACTGGCCCAGCAATTTGACTGCGGAGCTTGCCTGCGAATGCATACTTCAGGATCAAGGTAGTACGGCTATCGCTCGAAAATAAAAAACAGCCGCATAATGGACCTGCCCGATGGGAAAGGAGAACAAGCCACCGAAACCATAGTGGCAATGACCCTTTTTCTATATTTTCAGGTTTTTGAGAGTCAAGTGGCCAGAAGTTAGAAACTTACATGTGCTTCGGCACTGTATTGAGGTCATTCAACCAGGGTAATGATACTTAACGGAAATTAATCCACTTCAGTGCTCGAAGAGTCAATACAGCCTGGATTCCGTTGAGCATCCGTGGACGTGACATGTTTGAAAAGGTCAAATCCACTACCCCTTTAGAAAGTACCTGACAATGCTTCCGCCTCGGAAACCCGTGAATCAACGGCGAGCTCTTTGACTGTCATGCGTCAGTATGCAGTGCCACTTAGCAATACTACATGAATATTAGGTTAATGCTCAGAGTGCTTTCGCACTTTTCCTCACTGTGGAATGTACGCGGCACAGTCAATTCACCATAAACCGGTTCCGTTGCAAAACTGTTAATCACTAAGCGTGGTGTGCTCATTACGCAGCTAGGGGATCTTACGAAGGTCTCGTAGGGATAAAGAGCTCAAAGTTAATTGTTTGGCACTCCCTACTACTTACACACATTGGAAAATCGACAGGTTTACGTTGAAATTTGTCTCCATGGGTAGTTCAGAAGTGGAGAATTTTAATGAAGTTTTGACCCGGAAAAGCGTTCGTAGGCATAAATACAGTAACAAAGTATAGGCCTAACACGTTGACGACAGCGCACGTTTTGGGAATTTGCGCCGCGTGGGACCGGAGCGATTTTGGAGGCGCTGCCGCCTCACCTCAAATCTGTGTATTTCTAGCTTTAAAAACGCAAAACTCGAGTGTGATGAGATGCTTTCAATGTTATTTGATGTGATAAAACCTACCAGATTGTATGAGTTCAAAAGTTTGTCAAAATGGCGTGTTGTGGCAATGTAAAGGCAAAAATTAGGTTTGATAAGGTTACTTCATCAAAAACATATATCATGCTACACGCATAAGTCGTCTATGCTTTCTTCTACTACTGTTTTTTATAACTGTATTTGCGAAAATCTAAAGAAAACGGGGAATGTACCAGACTGAAGAACTAGAAGAGGTCGGAAAACCTTTGCTAAAGTGAAGGAAATTCATTTATTCGGGCAACCACGCTGTTCTTGGTCATGATGAGATGTGATCAATAGAATACGAGCGAAAACTCGTATAAAAATCAGCGTATTTGCGAAAATAACTAAGTATTCGGGTGTGAAGCGCATGCGCTGCGCATGGTCCCACGCGGTGCTCAAAGTGTGCAGCGCATGCGCTGCACAGTGTCGTCAACATGTTAAACGCTAGGGGTAAAAGGTGCGATGTGATCGACGCTAATCATCGCTCACAGAGATGCTATATTCAACGATATATAGAAAGCATTTGCATAAATGCTCATGATTTCCAGGTGAGTATTGTCGTGAATTCCGAACTCTGGTTCAGCAATTTAAGCAATCCAAAGATATCTGTAATGAGTTAGACCATAGAGCTGGGGAAGTTTGATTTTGCTCCCTGTCCCTAATGTGTCATTAGGCAATGCGTATTCATTTGAACGAATATTTTTTACTGTTGATTTGTTCTCAGAAGTGGTTACTGGATAAATGTTGCTTAATTCAGCGCGCTCTATTCGTAGCAGTCACAACACTGTTGGGGGGACTTACATGGGAATTTCGAGGGAGTTCTCATGAGAATTTCAGTCGGGTTTATCAGACGTGCAGTTTTTGGATGGCCACCGTTAGGTCATGCTCTGCCCACTACCATACATATTTTCGTGCAAGTCGGCTACGACTGCATCTGCCCAAAGTGCAATTTTTTACCTGTCAACACGTTGACAACAGCGCACTTTTGGGATTTCACACCGCGTGGGAGCGGCGCGATTTTGCAGGCGCTGCCGCCTCACATCAAATATGTGGATTTTGAGATGTAAAAGAGCGAAACTCGATCGTGACAAGAAGTTTTCAGTGATATTCAATGTGATAAAACCTACCAGATTGTACGATTATGCAAGTTTAATCAAAATGAGGTGTTATGACAATGAAAAGGCAATTTCAGTTGCTCTTGCTGTCGTGAAACTCGAAATTATTTTTGACGAGATTGCTCCGCTGGGAACATATACCTACCTATAGGCTCAGGTCTCTGCCTACGTCTACCACTGTTTTTTATAGTTATTTTAGAAAGAATTCAAAGAAAACGGGGAGTGAAGCGAATTGAAGATCTGGTACAAACAAGGCACCTAACTCCTCCTTGATAGAGTATTGTCAGGCCATATTTTGCAAAACGAGTTTCTGAAGGGATAAAGGCAGAATTAACGATGAAAGAGCAACCTATTCAAACTAAGGCAGGGATGGTGAGTAGTACCAGAAAGAAAGCGAAATCCCGTAAAACGGCTCAGAACTCGAGGTATGGGAACCCCTTTCTTACGCCCTGCTCCGCATTGATGCGACTTCCATCACTGTGCCCTCTTCAATATAACGCTCCCTCTGCTATCTACTCACTCGCGGGTGACTAGATAGACGGTGGGCGGAGACAGTCGGACCCGCCAAGATTGCGCCATGCTAGCTCTTCGAGGTCAAATCTTCCGCTGCCGATTGCGTATCTGTCCGCACTCTCAAGAGGTCCGGCGGTCTCCCCACTAGGCAATTTCTCCCTTGTTCGACCTTCGTTCTTTCCGCGGAGTTCTCCTTTAATGAGTTCTTCAAATAATTACATACATCCACCGGCAATCATTTTAACGTTTTGTTAAGCATTTTTTCGACAAAGAGTGGCCCACACTTCGGTTAGAAACGTATCTTGTGTATTCCAAGGAAGTATGTAGTTGAAGTACCTGTCAATCTGCAGTGTCCGCATTCGCAATTGCGAATTTCAACCTTTATATCTGGCCGCATTATATCGAAGCATGTGTCTTTATAAAATTTGGTAAAATATGCACTATCTGGTGCCAAATCGCTAGCTTGAAATTTGGCGCGATATTGCATCCATTATCTGAATGATCTTCGAAGTATTTGCCCTCCTCCGGGATAGGATTTCTCTCAGTGTAGCAAAGATATCAAGGAATTGATATAATCGGGTTGAGAGTCCTGCAATTTATATCCAACCCCGCTTCCAACCTTTACAAATGGTCAACGCTCTGCCGCGTTTCCTCAGAATGCTCCTATGTTTTCATTCCTAGCTTCAATTATTCAGCTTGTAATTGCCGGTGCAGGCGGAAGAAACAAACGGGAATGAATGCATGTGTTGCAGATGTCATTTGAGACACTTCGATGAAATCTTCTCGCATTTATTAATATTCCTCAAGACATGCAATCATCTATATCAAGCCGGCCACAGGGATCGAAAAATCACAAGATCACCGATTTTGGCGCTACTTTTTGTAACCGTAACCACCATAACCGCCATAGCCACCGTAGCCGCCGTAGCCACCATAGCCACCATAGCCTCCGTATCCACCACCATTGCCGTGTGGACAGGGAGCATATGTCGCACATCCGCATCCGTAATATCCACCGTAATATCCTGCAAAGTTGATGTTCACTATCAAGAAGTAAGGAATTGCACGGAGTACGCCACGCTCTTGTTGCTTGCTCGTTATCAAAGAAAGGTGATTATGGCGATCTTCAAAGGTACCAAAATAAAGATCGGCTGTGAGTCTTGATGGAACAGCTTTCAAAATGTCAACGAGAGGCCATGTCACTGAGCACGGAGGTCTTTGGGAAAATGCCCAGCTTTCTCCAAACAGTTTTCACATAATATAAGGATGCATGCGTGGATTTCAGAACTGTTGTTCATTTTTCTTGAGCGGCCCTCTGAGTGCCCAAAAAGGGGTTAAATAGCCTAAGCGCCACACCTTTTTGACATCAGGTTTTGAAAATCGTCTCATATGTGCTATTGATGGTCGTGTTGGTACTATGGCATCCATAACTGACTATGAGTATGATTTTGCGACATCGTGTAAGCGCCAGTGAAAAATGCAAAAATTTGTCGCCCTGGGGAATCGAACCATGGGTCATCTTGGGATCAGAAGGCCGCTCAGGAAAAATGGAACACAGTTCTACATATGTTTCATGCACATGTCTCGACATAATGCAAAAAAGTATCTTGAGAAAGCGCGGCGTGCCCTGAAAGACCTTCCTTGTAAGCTCTGGGGCTGGGTGCGGGAGGACCCAACTCGAGGATGGGTTTCCAGAACTCTGCATCTCTACTTCGGTCGATGGCGCATTTCTAAAGTTCGAGAATAAGAATAGCCCCACAGTTGCAGAGATTTGGAGACCTATCCCTAAGTTGAGCAGTCGGCTCCTGGATGAGTGCCGCAACATCCATACTTCAGTACAGTCATTTCTGAGAAGATATTTATGCACTGTCATGAAAGACTGACGGATAGAGGAAGTTACGGTTGCATGCTCCCTGACAGTACCTCTTGCCACTGCTCTACTCATACGTGCACAACCCTATTACTCGGATAGAATTGCAGCAAAAACCTCCGATGTACGGGCCGCAGCAGGGTCAGCAGCATATGTTGCAGGCGCGCCCACTAGTCTGTGACTGGCTGCACACAGTAACCCGCGCGATGGTAGCCAATCACGAACGAGTGGGCGTGTCGGCAGCATATGCTGCTGACACTGCTGCGACCCGTAACTCAGAGGTTTCTGCCGCAAGTCTACCTGAGTAGCCTCTTTTCGCAATACTCAAAGCAAAACAAGAAAATATTACCTCCATAGTATTGTCTTTTATGTCGGCCCACTTCACTTGTACTCACGGCCGCGAGCACCATCCATGAGACGGCTACGATGAGAAACAGGGAAAGAAGGAGCCGCATCTGGAAAAAAACTGTTATCGCAACCCGGTTCTTCTACTCTGCACGTAAAAAAATGGGCCGTGCAGTAGCGCTACTAAAATTTACAAAAGGTCAGATCGACCTTACTACTTTTTAGTGAAGTTATTCTAATTTCAGAGCTAGTGCTAGCCTGCTAGATCCTGTTTCTTGGCTTAACAGAATTCAGCTTTCGAAAGGAAGCTGATTGAAGGTGATCACCTAGCCCTGCAGGAGGAGTTCCACAACGATAGTTTGCTTCTTGATAGCGCTACCCCAATGAATCTGTGTGGCTTGGGTAGGAGGAGAAGACAAGGAAGAAGTAGAATCCTACAGCTCCTCCATCTCCGTGAAACATTGCTTATTAGCGGTCCAGACTACGGAGTTATGCAAGTACCTTGCGGATGGGCTCCTAGTATCTTGCTTCTTTAGCTGACCTACTTCTCCGTGTATTCAGCTGTGTAACTGGAACCACCACAAGATTTACCTTCAGTTGGTAAGAATTCCTTCAAACATGTTGAATAGCTAATGTGGAGTATGTTTGGATAAATGAAAGTGAACCCACCTCAATAATACTGCTGAGAATTGGAGACGTTGTAGTAGACTGATCTTCAGAATACTTTCTCGATTATATATGGTTCGTTTATTTATGCAGCTGGTATATGAACCGGGTTGAATACTGATGTGCCCGTCAACCGTGAACTTTTTCATGAATATTCTAATCGGTGCAAAGTTCAGTGGCAGTACTGAAATAGCAAACAGCTCCGAAAAACAGTCGCATAAATTAAATGAAGGGATAAAAGGTTTTACAAGAATTTTTCTGATATTGAAGCCTTCTAAAAAAGCGCAAAGTAACGGCAATCTTCTTCGTGTACTATGGTTCGTGTTTGAGATTTCATTTATGCTTGAATGATACTATCTTCTGTCGTATACACTGTGTTCGGACGTTCCCTTCTGAAATTTTCTTCCTTGGAGCTCTACTGTATAGATCATGAGAAATTGGAGTTGAAAATACCAGTGAAATGTCCACCTTAATAATCGCTCCTTCAGTTACCCATAATTCGTTAAAAGAGCAGATCTGGGAATGCAAGAGACTAGGCGATATGAAGAAGGCGCTCCTTAGTCTCTGATTGATCATGATAAATATTTTACAGCAACCCATCCCATTCAGTGAAATATACTCCACGTATCTGAGTTTATACTTCATCTTACAGACAGGTAGCTCTCATGTTTTTTGAACATTCCCCCAACCTTCCTGATTCTCCATCATGCATCTACTGTCGCACCAGCCATTATTTAATTTACGTTATATTGGTGTACTCCGACGAATACTCATTGGACCCACAAACATCTGAGATATAAGGGCACGGAACCCCTTGGGTGAAGCCGGCAGCTTTAGAGCATGTATTTTTCAAAAGGCTCGCAAGCACTTGTGATAGTGTGCTAACCAGAAAAGGTCATCAGGTCGGTCCAGCCGCAAGCAGTGAGCTGTATACCGTTGCACTCGCCTCGAGACGGTGAGCTCAAATTTGCTTTGAGTATCTGCTAAAAGATTCTCTGAAAGGAGTTATAAAGCAACAAAGCGCAGCGGTGGTGCTCCAGTATAGAGGGCAGGAGGTGTAGGAAACGGTTTCTCTAGGTGTATGCTTTTTTTTTGTTTTCTAATGTAAATGTGGTAGAAAGGCTCCTAAATTCGTTAATGAAGTAACACTTGCCTTAGTCGCCCGTACGAGGGGTTGGCGAGCAGTTCCCATAACTCCCTGCGTGCGAGACAGGGCATTACCGCTAAGCTTCCTTGCCTTATAACTCCCTTCAAAAATCGTTTAGGAGAACGGGGAGACAGTTTTGAGCTCAGCGTCTCGAGGCGAATGCAAGGGTATTGAGCTCGTCGCAAATGGACGGACCGGCCTGATCTCCTTCCCTGATAAGAACAGGATCGGCCAACTTTCTCACACTTCTTGTCCTTTGCTGTGCTTCAGCGGTCGTCTTATTGCACTCTA
>KZ347507.1:26048-37718 GCA_002352805.1 Teladorsagia circumcincta | reverse complement strand
ACAGCGACCAAACGACAGATTAAGCGAGCTGGCTTCCGACGTTCCCTCTGACCTATCTTCGAAAGATTACTCGTAAAGTCGCAGATGCAATCCTGTCAGTGTAAGGCCTATTGTTTCTGGTAGACTGCCTATTGCACTTCGTGATGGTGGTCCACATAAGTTTCATAGAGCCTTTGAATCGTCATGCTATGTAACACAATCAAGCAGCTCCGCGGAGCAAAGAAGGGAATGTTTCTCGGGAAAGAAAAGGATCGCCCATTTCAAAGTTGTTATATCTCATATGACAAAATCAAAGATGAAACACTCAGTCATCAAAATAAACACATGGAATATTTATCAAAAACTCTTGGTGTTTAATATTGAAAACTGACTGCGGCAACCTCTTGTTACCGTAATTTTTGCCCACCCTGTATACGTACCCTAAAATCCCACAGGTAAACCCAACTATGGGAAGATGCATTACTTTTTGCTCGTCCCCCTTTTGTGCTCGATAGTTGTTCTTTAACAAGGTATCTATTCTAGCAATCAGAAAATTTCAACGAGAACACTTAGTTAAACAAATGTGGTCAGCCAAACGACAATGAACCTTGCCAAGCGGAATTATCTTTGGACGAATTCGTCTACACTACTCTAAGGTGCTAGATAATCATGAACCTAGGGTGCACTTAGCTCGATTAAAATTCTTGATGGGATAAGGGGAGGAAAAAGAAAGCTGTTAAAAAGCTCTACATTTCTGACTTTTCAAAAATAGCACCAACCTGCAATATATGTTCTGAACATTCTTTGGAAAATGTGCTTTTTGACCATTCCAGCTCCCAGTACCTCTTCTCTTTACTGCTTATTTGTAATTTTACCCATTCATCAGGCGATAGTGGAACTTCGTGTATGCGAGTCTTTCGTTTGGATACTTCGACAGGCTTCTGAGGGAGGGGTGGAGTTGGTACGACGCTCCCGTTCGGGCGCTGTTGAGATTGGGGTGGATTTGGTATGACACTCCTGTTCGGGCGCTGTTGAGATTGAGGTGGACTTGGTATGACACTCCTGTTCGGGCGCTCTTGAGAGTGGGGTGGATTTGGTATGACACTCCTGTTCAGAGTTTCAGCAAGTTTGTGAGGCTTAGTGTCGTCGAAAATGTTTATTTTACTCTGAAAAAATTCTATCAGCAATATATTGTTTTTCAAGGAAGATCTTTTACAATTCAGAAATCCTATCCGTGGCCTCAACGTGGCGTGCTAGTGGCAACAGCCTCCGCCGGCTGGCTAACCGGGAGGGTGGCTTTTTGAGGATAGAAAAAGCAGAACTTCACTCAAGAGATTGCCTCGAATCTTGCACAACTATGATCAATTAATCCATATCGATCAATACGTTACCCACTGTGATGAACATACATCCTAGGAAGTCCTCCGTAAAGAACAAACACAGGGCCGTCAGCATTACGTACGTTCAACATCGGTGCCCTGACTGAAGCTAAGCTAAATTAAAGGCAAAGTTCGCGATTATCGGCGAAATTAAGGTTTTCCCCGTCACATATGATGCAGGACGCAAGGTCAGACCATGTCCAGAGGTGGCGGGGCGATTTGGTAAGGTTTAGGCGCTAGAAGTCAAGGTTGGTGCATTGGCGCCACCCCTACCCTATTGAGCCTGCCCACCGCTATAATCTTTTCTGCGTAGCAATGTTGATAAGCTGTGCTCTCTCACGTACTTCTCTACCACGCTCCACGCTCCCATGATCTCTCATCCCTCAGCTGATCTTCTGAACCTCTCCGCAGCGTAGAGCAAAAGACTTGTATTTGCTGTGGATTTCAGGATTTTTTCCTGTTTTTTTTCTGCTCTGGCGTCCATCTCCCACCCGTACTTTCACTTTTGAGCGGAGATACCTGATCATTCGATGCTGAATTTTGCCTTTAACAGTAATGCTCAAAGAAAGAAGAATTGATATACTAGCTTGGTCCAAAGTCTTGCATCAAATTGGCTAAATTTATATTTTAACTTTTTTATTATGTTCCATTCATCCAGCACAATACACACCATCAATATCTCCAACTTGGTGCCAAGCGCTAGAAGTTGTTTAATGCTTCTCTTATAGGTCTGCCTTGGATGCTGATCGAAGAATAATTCGATGTCAGTTTTGAGATCGTGATGGTTGGAACGCAATGCCACCATGTGGCATTGCATTTTTTTCGTACCAGAAGCGTTGCGATTCAGCTGTGGATGGTTGACTTCCGCGTTGACTGCGACATCTGCAGGTAGGGGTTTCCACAGCTCAACTCCTCTCGTGTTCCATCGAAAATCCGGGAAAGCAGACTTGGACGAGATTGAACTTTAGCTATCAGAACTCCCAAAGCGGTTGCGCAAGACTAATGCCGCTTGTTTATTTGTTGGCACCCTATACACACTCCTCATCATCGTTAAATGTGATGGATGGTCAATCGAAGAAACCACAGCAAGTCGATTTGGACATGACGATGTCAGATCGTGTTTTGAGCTGATTCGGGCTCAAGGCATGTAGGATCAAACTCTATATTTCTGAATCCTTATAAATCTCCGGAGATGTCACGGTACTGCCACCTGTTCGCATCGGGATAGCCCTGGTCGGCGATCGACGGTCCACATAGATTCCTTCTCGACAGTGTCAGGTAAAGCGTTGTGATTGCCACTCACGGGGTGGTTGGAGTGTGGATAATTTTAAATAGAGAAGTCAACGCTGAATGGAGTTGAGCCAGTGCACCGCAAATTGAGAGAGCGTGCCCGTGCAAATCTTCTGCTTGCTCCTTGATGTAGCAGGACCTGCGGAAGATTTCAAATGGTACTCGCAAAAAATAAGGCCACAAAGAGATTTTCGCGAAATCAGTGTGCTAACTGTAACAAGTAGCGAGTCAGTGAGCTGGTCGGTCATCTGAAAATGGAAACTTGAGGGCTACATACATCAACAAACATGTTGCGGATTTTTCAGAGATCTCCAAAATGTTCTCTAGCGTCACATGTAATTTGCTGGAAGACTTATGGACCGACCCAATACATGTGTGACTTACAAGAAACCATATGGACCGGCGCTGAGACATACAAGGAATGCTCAACTGGTCAGTCTGGCCGTTTGTAATGGAATGTAGTACAGTGCACGCGTCTTGCGACGCTGACCATGAGTTCGAATCCAGTTTCCCTTTTTGCGGAGCGGTTCCCCGAAAAAAGTTACGAGGGAGTTCCCCTCACTGTGGCTTTACCACTCAGGCGTCCTCGCTTCCCCCTCTGTTCGAATAAGATGAGCCGAAGAGCAGGCTCAAGGAATTGAACATTTGACCTCACTCATACGAAGCAAGACTTCTATCCACCACAACACGAGGCCCACTAGAAGAGCCGCTCTCTGGCCCATCTTTCACGAACAGAGGGGAAGTAGAGGGCACCATAGTGGGGAAGCCACATGAGGGAAAATCCCTCGCAACTTCTTTCAGGGAGTCGTTCCTCAAAAACGGAGACCACATTTGAGCTCAGCGTCGCAAGACGCATTCACTGGACTACATCTCATTACAAACGGCCGGACTGACCAGCTGAGCATTCCTTGTTAGAGGATTGGGGTGGCTGCACTATATACTACAACGGTCTGAAGAGTGTTTTGAAGTGATCCCGAGAAGGCGAATCCGTTGTAGACAGTCAGCTCATGCGTGGCCCTTTGTCCAACTTGTTTGTATTCCCAAGTACCTTCAGGCGCTTCGAAATTTGTGATGTGCTTGCCCCAGGTTATGCTGCTGGTCGCCTTACACTTATTCATGAATCTTCCTCGGCCGGTTCCTTGAAAGGCTTTTGTCAGCAGCAAAATGAGACCTAACAACCCTGTCACCTAGAATCTCGATTTCAGTACTTTTGAACTTTTGAGCCAACGCATGCAGTGTGCATTTCATGGCCCATCCTCAGCCGTATACATTAATACTACTTCGAGCTGTCTGCACAGCACATTCTCTGAATTTCAACTCCTAGAAGTAAACCTGGGTAAACCACTGCTTTGATGTCTTCAATTCAAACCTTCAAAAAACCAGGGGCCTGAATTATCTTGAAAATCAATAGCAGCTCAAAAAATCCTTCTATTTTATAAACCGCTAACTTGGTGTGTCGGTTTGTATGTCTGTATGTATGTATGTATGTATGTATGTATGTATGTCTGTCTGTCCGTCCGCAAAATGAAGTGAGTGATAAGAAGCTCATGGTAAACAGACCGCTAGCACAATCGGTTAGCTCCAGGGCTTGAGCTCTCGATGTTTTGCTATGGCGTGATTGTGATATCACCCCAACGGCTACATAAACACCTACTGAACGCACTTTCATTCATTCTACATGGAGCTGCCGTAGCAGCTGAAGGGTAGTGAAGGGGAAGGGGGGAGGAGAATGGGGAGGAGAGGAGGAAACCAATTCCTTATATTTCCAAGTACAACTAAATATTGGAGCCCCGTTTTAACGTCATTTAAGGGCATGATGATGCTCTTTACTATATGAAACTCCTTTTCTGTTTATTCGCATCCTTTCTACGAGATTTTGCTGTCATTAAAGGGGAGGGGGTAGCGCAAGAAAGGGAGGTACCGACGGTTGACGGGGAACTAATCTGGTACAATAAAATGGGCTTGCCGATATGCAACAGTGCAACACTCAAGAGAAGATTTCCCAGGAAAATGTATGATATAATAGTATGAGACATCGAAACACGCATTACTTTCTGGACAACCCAATAGTTACGCCTACAGCTTCACAACTGCTTATCGATTAACCTTCAGGCCAAGCATATACTAGCGCAAGGAAGTCGCTATGCAGACGGAGCTCAAGAGAAGAGAATGAACATCTGGAGAAATGCACACCTGCCTCTAGTCCCTAGTGTTTTGTCTTAGGAGGAACAGGATAAGGGGTGTTGAGTGTGTTGGGCTCTTCGCACAGAGATGCCTCCTGAGCATAGCGCCTGTTGCGAGTGGAGGCATTTTACTAAAAGCATTGCTTTCCACTTGCTTAGTGCAGTGGAGCTTTCCACTTGCTTAGTGCAGTGGACGGCGCTCATGTACTTGGGGGGGGGGGGGGAGGGAAACATCATGGAAGGGCCGATGGTGAGGACGCTGGGACTACCCTGTCCTTGCCCAAATCCCAAGCACAATAATTGACTCACTAACTCGAATGTCCCCTCCCCCCAAGAACATGATCGCTAAATGGACATAATAACGTGGTCTATTTCGGAGCTCCTGAGAGTATTTGGTGAATTCTCAAAAGACAGTCGATATAACACTTTTCTCACTATGATCGTCTCAGAGCACAGGGATGGTCGTTAAAACTCACTGATGCTGGTATGGATAGAGCAAATGCTGCAAGCACCACTACCCACATCAAACTTTAAAATGTAAATGAACTCGAAAGCAAAACCGTATGAATTCCTAAATATACAAAGCAAATTGATAACAAGGGAGGTTACGATAAGTTGCACTGATTAAAGCGGTTTATACTGTAACATGAATGAGGACGCCCGACTGTGAAAGAACAACATTCCTGAATTTACCGGAGTGAGATCAGCTGTTTATGTGAACCGCTGATGAGGCGCACTTATTTTACTCCGCACATGCGTATATTTACAGCTCAAATTACGCTACGCAAAAAAGAACGCCTCCATGTTTGCTTCTACACCATTTCTTCTGGTCCTGTGCTAAGAAAATTGATTTCTACATAATTTTTTCCACCTACATGTAGCATTCAGAAAACCCAGCCTTCTTGATTTCGGATTTAACACAACTTCTACGTTGAAAGACCCCTCTATCACAGAATCAGACCAGGCAAAGCTGTATTTGGCGGATTACTCAGGTTATGCTTATAAGGAGAGGATCCCAAGTCGCTATGGCCATTCGGGGATAGATATATATCTTTTGATGTGATTTCGGATGCCGTTTTTAAATTTACCTTCCAAATCGCTAAACGATTTTTTGAACGAAGTTATGAAGCCGAATAGCTCAGCGTACTGGGTGGGGCTTGCAAGTAAAGGTGGCGAGATCAGTTCCTCAATTAGTCCGTTTCTTTATTTTTATCTGCAACATTCCTGAACAGGCTGTTGGACAGATTGCCTCATCAACAGTTGAGCAGACTTGCTTGCAAAAGCTCGAGAATGACAAATATAGTCACTGTTCCCGCATGGCTGCTTGTGGCGCCCGTAGCGCGTGTACCAGGTGTTCTCGCGCGAAAAAGTGTTATATTTGTTAATAGGGGGTCCAGCTACTCCAGGGAGCAAATTTCCAGCGAAAACCGAGATTTTGACTCTACTTCAAAAAAGCTGACAGGGGCAGTGATTACACGTCTCAGCAGCTGCTCGCAACTCTAGCAGAAAGTTTAATACAAGTGTTGACGAAGTTAACTGTTTAATATTTTTTTCAGGAGTCTAGCGTATCCTACGGTGTGCAGCAGGGCCGCTTTGCCTGCTTGCGAACATTCGCGAAGTCGGGGCTCCGATTTAGGGCTATGTCAGACTTTGCAAATCGAGCGATTCGCTAGCGAATCGCTGGATACGAACGATTCGCTAGCGAATCGAACGTTGCACAAGCGAATCGAACGTTGCACCAGCGAGTCGATCAATGTACCAGCGATACAATAGTGGCGGGACCCAACATTCGAAGGAGCCGCGTCAATTTCAAACAGCGTCACTGGGCACTAAACACAGCTCGATTCGCAAAGTCTGACATCTGACAAGCCGTGCTTCGATTCTGGTGGGTGCTTCGAATTTGGTCAGTGCTTTGACGAGGAAATGTTGCAAATGTTGTCAAGGCAGAGTAGATTTGTAGCGGGTTTCATCACGAACAAAACGTTGGGTCTGTGCTCAGATATATGCATTCGATGCATCGTTAAACGGCAAGAAGTTTCATTACAGTCTAATAGTATAAGGATAAAATCAATACAACATCGCGGATACATGGATTTTATTCAAGTTCGCATAGTAGACAAATGTGATTTGAACTTTGTCTCGCTGTGCCACATCAACACGTTGACGACACTTTGCGCGCACGCGCTGCACACTTCGAGCACCATGTGGGACCGTGCGCAGCGCATGCGCTTCACACCCGAATAGTTTGTTATTTTCGCTCATGCGCTGGATTCTTTTCTAATTTCCCGCATATATTCTATAGAACACATTACAACGTGACCATGGACGGAGTGGTTGCCCAAATTATATTAGTTACCTCAGCGAAGGTTCTACAACCTCTACCAGTTCTTCACTTCGGTTCATTTCCCGTTTTCTTCAAATTCTCCTGAACATAAGTATAAAAACAGTAACAGAAGTAAGCACAGAATTATGCGTATTCAGTGAAGCAACATCATCGGAAATAATTTTAAGGTCCTCAACAGGAAAGCAAAATGCCATGACGCACCATTTCGACAAACTTTTATAACCGTACCATCTATTAGGTTTATTCACATCGAATATCATTGAAAACATTTTGTCACACCCGACTTTTGCGCGTTTCCAGCTCAAAACCACAGATTTGATCTAAGGCGGCAGCGCCTGCGACGTCGCTCTGGTCCCACGCGGTGCAAAACCCCAAAGCGTGCGCTGTCGTCAACGTGTTAACAATATTTACAACTAGATGTCTAAAAACATCAAATGATTAAATGGCCCTGAAATGAAGTGAAAATTGATAGGATGATGAAAAAGTGATACATATGACAAACTTATCGTGATTGAAAAGGGAAATTTGTGCTTTGCCGTGCTGATACACTGCGCATACACAAATAGAAGACGAAAAGAGTAAACATCATAATATCATCACAGAACTTGAAATCGTGCGTAAAAATCACAAATTAATAAAGAAAACCAGCACAAAAGGAATCTCTGACAAAACAGGTTTCATTGAGGGAGATTGTACCCATTCATAGTCTTTTTTGCGCAACTTTGTCCGTCCCATTATCTTGCTCCTTCCGTAATTCCGCTACGGTCAAGGGTCCGTCAACATGTTTTTGAAAGCAGGCTAAGAAAGGAGCTGGGAAGATGGGCGGAGATCTGGACGAAGAAAGAAGGCGATCTGATCGAATTAAAAGCATTATAAAAAATCCTCGTAATCATTTTGGCCCTTCAACCCAGTAGCAAAATTTGCGGTCAACTTCAGAAAAAACTCAGATTTCTTCTGAAACGAAGGTCGAGTCCCAAATAGAGGTAGTCAGTGGCGCAGGAGAGGTCATACGTTCCGCACCATGGGCTAAATCTCAGTAACACTCCATGAAAATTGCCTACATTCCAGGACTTCAGCTTCACAATATCATAGCCTCTCAAGCTCGTGGAAGAGCATAAGGGACATCTCTTCAATCTTCAATCAAATAGCATCTTTTGGAAAGAGGTGGTTTAATCTGGAGGTAGAGGAACACTACAATCCCGAATGCGACCATGGTGATCATTACAACCAATACCGTAATTGAGCAGATCAGAAATGTGATGGACCACTCGCGATTCACTACATCAGTCCTGCAATCATTTGTTAAACGAATGAAACTCAGTTGCTTACTGGAATGCCTTACCATGAAAGTCGTTGAATGTCCTGCGCTCGAGTTGGCTTTGGTGATGGAGGGATTTGGAGTCCAACAAAAAGCGATCGATGCTGTGTACCAGAAGGAGTCGGCGGTGCCGTTGGAGTGAACAAGTGGTCTGAAGAGCTACTCTTCACCTCCCATATTCGTAAACATCTCTTCAACTTACAAAGTCATCGGTCGAATAATCTTCGTATAATGTACTACACCATACCCCGCCGCCTGCTTACTATCAGCCCTTAATTGTCAATATCGTCCATTACCCCATTTCGCGAGGATGCAGCTAAACCCTTCTTACCAGCTAAGGTCATTAGGTCAACCTTGCCAAATGAAATGAGATGTACATTTTTATACGCATCTTGAGACGCTGAGTTCAAATCTGCTTTCCGTATCTGCTAAACACTTCTCTGAAAGGAGTTACAAAGGGTTTTCTTTCTGCCCTTACTTTTCAGTGTTTTGCCTGCAATCACATGTGGGCTCGGCTTTGAATTTCATGAAGTTCTACCTTTCCGAGCTCCACTGCGCAGCTGGTAGCGCTCTTGCTTCTGGAGGAAGAGGTTGAGGAGACGGCTCCACCCGAAGTTTGACGTCTAGCTTAATCGAAAGAAAAAGCTGAAGAGCCCTTTTGAAAACGTCATTCCATTAACGGTCACTTGAAGCTGCATCTATGAATAGTTTGCGCGCAGGTTCTCTTAACCCATAACGGACGGCGTGCGCCACATGGTGGAATCGCCTAATCGGGCCCGAGGGCCGGCGTGCGCCACATGGTGGCGCACGACCTTTGAAATGAATTTTTTTCCCATTTTTCAACATTTCAAATAATAATGATATACCACTATACACTCACAACCATGAAGAATCACATATGTTTCCAGGACCGGAATGGGTCTATTGTTAATAAATTTACAACATTTTCAATAAAACCAGCTTCAACAAGTCCTTCCTTATTATTCGCTACATTTCGAAAATAAGAATATGTAGCATTCCAAGAACAATTGATTGCGACAGTTCCTATGGTACGTATGAAAACATTCCAAAGAAGGGAAAACCTCGCGAACTGCATGCCGAATATTTTGCGGTAACGCGTTCTGCACGGGATCGCGCTTGTGTGGCCCCTCGGATTTTGTGAGAGATTCACAACGACTGACACACCGCATTCTTGCCATCACTTTTGGTCCTAAAACTTCAAAACTAACTTACTTCAAACTATTGATGAAGAACCTACATCGTAGAAATCATGGCTAATCGTGACGATAAAAAAAGGAATATAGGAAATCAGCGGAAAGGGGTTTTCTGAGGAATATGACTAGAATCCGCACGCGATATGAGGAACCCGTAAGAACAATGGGAAGACACACACACAGAACTCGCAAATCAGTAAGAATAAGAATAGCAAAAGGGCAGGAAATTCCTTGCGTAGAGTTTTCTCAAAATGCCCCGATTCATTTTCTCGCACGTAAGTTCGTCTGGACCCTCTCGGTGAAATGACGTGCTGCTATTACTACAATATCGCATATTCCCATTTTTCCGCATGCTTATAGGCTTGCTCATGGTCCGCTATCCAGTACCCTCCCTACAAATGTCTCATCCCTATCTAATAGTAACCGAACGCGTGGTGTCCCGAGATAAATCTGAAGTAGCTTCTTTTTGATCACTGAACCTGCTCTCATTGGAGTGTCGTATCAGAATAGAGGGCTGCATGGACGCCAACTGCTCGAATCCCCTTTAGTTCAGAAAGTTCAGGCAAAAAAAAACATGGTTTCCAGCGTCATTAGCTTAGGCTTGCACAAAACCTATCTTGGGTGCCGGCGTACTTTTTTACCGCCTCTCGCGCGTGCGCCACCATGTGGCGCACGCGCGAGAGGCGGTAAAAAAGTCAGCCGGCACACAGGCTCGCTCATGCAAAAAGGCCGCCGTCCGTTATGGGATAAATTTGAGCGGTGCTTGCCAATGAGTGCCCATGGTGCACGTGGTGCAGGTTCTAGACTTTTCCGTGGCAAGTAGGTACCAAATTCGTGTTCAAGGAATCAGACTACTCGTAGAAATGCCCTTCTAACCAAACCCAAGGTTTCCACTCAACTGATATGAGAAAACGCGGAGCTTCGCAAGTTTACCACTCCCCAAACAGCAATTCTAGAGTTGACCAATCATCGACGGCGGGAAAGGGGAGAGAGGGGGTTGTTCATGGAAAAAGCCTTGTAGATCCTAGAATTGTGCAGGCGGACTGGTCAGAAACTATTTTTATAATTTCTGAAGTGCGTTTGGAAGATTGATTCCAGCCCAATTCGAGGATTTTGTAGTGGGTTGCTGGATAGGTAAGTGACTGGCCGAATTTCGAGGTTAGATCGAGATTTCAGACTTGACCGAAAGATTTTCTCAAATGAGAAGCCCAACTCTCTGATCAAGAGTATCGCACTTGTTCGGTGTGAAAGTGCCTGCGCCTGCGCTACAGGGCCTGGAGCAGCCGGGAGCGCATGTCGCCTAACTTCGTCATCAACCACCAATATCAATTGAATTTTTTTGTGTAGGTTACATAGATACGCAAGCATGTTGGACTAGCGGTGTCACGGACTTTCCTAGCTATGTTATTGCTAACGGCAAAACAGTAAGCTCGCCAAGGAGTCGATCCCAGAACCTCCTTTCTGTGATTCGAGACCACTGCCGCTGCGCTTTTCTGCTTCAAAATTCTTTTCGGACAAGAGTTTAGCAGGTAACGAAGAACGATTAAACTCACCGTCCCAAGGCGCATATAGAAATATACATCTCATTTCAATTATCCGGGTTGAGCAAACGACCTTTCCTGGTTAGCTACTTAGCTGCTATCCCTTCCTGTTACCCATCAAATATGTTCGTTCCACCGCTTGTGACCCTTCTTATCAGCTCTTATCAAAGTTTATCTCTTGGAGCCACCATCTGCGTGCTCGCGCAACCAAACGCAACAGTCTAAGAACCAATGTCCCATCAATGCTACGAATTTCGTGACACACACACACAGTCACATGCAGACAGATATAGCGCTTTATATTAGGTCGGAAAGAAAGTCCTCCAACACCTTTTTTTCCATTTTTGGTTTTGATTTAATTCTTTTTTGTTTACTAATCCTGACCGACTGTATATCTACCATAAGTATACATCACGTGTTCC
>KZ347505.1:7771-20276 GCA_002352805.1 Teladorsagia circumcincta | reverse complement strand
GGAAAAGGACAGTTTATTGTTGTAGTGAAAACCGAGGTCCTTAACAGACGGGACACTCTCGAGAACATGATTGCCAAGTTGATAGGATCCTATCAGATTCGAAGATCCCATCCTCATGTACACAGTCTTTTCGGGTGCTAATAATAAATTCCATTGTTTGGCCCTTTCAGAAATAACACCTAAAGCATTTTGGATCATTTTTATATCATCTTCACTTTCTATCATCCTATAAATTTTGATATCATCTGCGAACTGTTTACACACAACTCCACAATCTTCAAGCTTCTTAGGAAGCTCGACCGTGTATATTGCAAAGAGCATCGGGGAAAGAACCTCACCTTGAGGAACTCCACTTGTAACACCTCTCAAATTATATGTAAAATATTGTGTCGCTTACTATCTACAACAGCTTCGACAGCTATATGGCCATGGGACTACATAAACTGGCTGAGATTACAGTGGCCTGAGTGGCGTATCTCTTTGCTGAAGCCGTAACTACGAGCAGGTCAACTAACTCACTTAGATTCAAGAGAATGTTGGAAATAGTGACCACTATCACTCGCCGGTCTCCGGAGCCACCTCGCTTATCTCCTCCACTCTTAGCAGTAGTATATGCGCATGCACATATGTATGTATATTTATATATTTATACGAATATATACATATATGGGCGGAAATGGTGTAGAGGCAAGTGGCAAGCTCATCACGCTCGGTACGAGGACCAAATACTGGGTCGTGAGTCGTCTAGGCCAACTAATCTTTCCTCCCTCTGAGGTCGGTTAGTTGATGCCATCCATACCTGTCTGGTAGGATGGAAACACTGACTTTTACTCGGCTGGCCCCCGCACTCATTGCCTCAAATTGCCACTATGATTTCACAAATGGAAATAGAACGCGTGAAGCATCCCAAAAAGGGATTGACAAATGCTGAGTGCGAATTCTTCATCCTATTTATACATTATATCCCCATATTACGCCCACTGTTTGGATATATCAAGGCTTCGCCCAACTGCCGAAGTTGTGAGACTTTTCATGTTCCCAGACACTTTTAGTGACATGATATATTAGTGGAATGCTATTATAACAACTAAGTTTTAATTAAGTTTAACTTTTTTAGCGCTAATACAAACTTCAAAGCTTTGTGCTTAAAAAATAGTGTAATAATACCACGTTAATTCTTTGTTCCTCTCTACCCTTACTGATGGGCACAGGGAGAGGATACTATCGTCTTCGTTTAAGGGCACGTGCGAAACAGAGACTAAACTACTCTTTGAATCCCTCCCCATAGATTGAACTCTTCGCTGAAGAGTACAATAAGATTATGATTCAAAAGCTAAATGTAACAAACTGTACAATTTGAATACATCAAACCAGTGATTTTATTAGCTGAAACAGAAATTCATAGAACAGTATGGCAAGGTTGTTCCACAATTTGTGTGAATAAGAATGTCCTGGCAGCGCTGTGGGTTCAAGGTTCAAGAATTTTTTGATCCACAACGTCCCTATAGCGCTGGAGTATCGCGCATTCGGGCAACGGTTTCGCTCAGGTTACGAGACCACTCGCTTCGATCACTAACCACACATCGCAGATCGGCACGTCGAGTCCCCTCGGAGCACATTTGAATTGCTCATGAAGGTGGGCGAGCATTGAGCTATTTTCAGCCGAAACAACCTGAATTGCTTAAGTTTCCAGGGTTTCTAGGGGAAACACACCATTCCGAAGAATTTGAGCTTTAAGTGCCTACAGAGCAATCAAAGCGGTGGTAGCGGTAAGAAGTAGAGAGGTAATTTCGTCGGACTGGGTATTCTCGGGCATTGCCTTTTTTCAAACTTTGAAGGTGAACCTCAACCCCCATCAAATACTTCTTAGCAGTTCTCTTGAAAATTAGAAAAAAACTTAAGAAAAATATTGATAAGTGGTCAGGGATAAAGCACATAGCGTTGGTCAATCCTTTTTTGGTTGCGCCTCGCATTCTTCTCATATTAGAATCATAACGGCTTTTTACATGCTGTTTGAAAGAAATTTTTCTCAGTTAGCGCGGCCGCTACGTTCACTATCATTTGGAGGCTACAATCATATCGTTGTTGCTTTCCCACTTGTCTTCTAATGGCCATTTAAGCGGTTCGAATTTGCGCTTCCGCAGTGTAGAAAGGACGGATTCCGTCGTTTGTCAGTTGCTTGCTCTTTAGCCAAGTCAGAAGAAAAGCAGTGAGGTAAATGGTTTCATAGCAGAAGAGACTCACCAGAAAAGTCATCGACAACATTGAGCGCTTTTCAAAACGGTTTTTGTATGTCATAGAAACGCGTCAGGAAGCACAGAACTGAGGATAATTTTTTTCTGAGCGGTTCCGGGATCGCCAAAATTCATGTGGAAGCAATGGCTCCTGGTTCGGCAACATTGAAAACAAGTTTTGCATTTCTCTGGTTTCCACTGTCCTGTGATTATATGTCTGAACTCATTCGCTGAACGAAAACATGCAACTACCAACACTACAAATATACTGAGGAGTATAGCATTAGAAATGTAGAAGTTTCATTTCCTGAGAGAAGTTCTCTGCCACTCTCAGGGCCGCTCAGAAAAGAGTGTTACACTCAGTATCAGTGTTACTCCACGCACGTGCCCCCATAAAATGCAACTAACCATTTTGGGAAGGTCCAAAACGACTTTCCTGGTCAGAGCGCAATCAGAAAGCTCATTGGCAATTTTGGCATGAAAACTTCAAAGAATTAAAAGATCCGTTTCAGACATCCGAATTCTATTGGAGTTTTTTAATTACTGAAATGGAGACGGCATGACTTTTTTTCCAAGAAACGGTCCTACTTTCCTTTGAAATATTTCTTTTCGATCCAAAAGGTGTGAGTAGCCGTGAAAAGTCAAGAGAGTGAATACTGAAAGAAGTAAAGTAGAAGTTGAAAACACCTTTAAAGAGCTGGTGTTCACATGTTGAAAGTGATCAGAATTGTGATGCAAACTGTTCATTCAAATGACAGCCCTAAAAATTTCTACAGACTGCTTTGAAGGGCATGCTGTCTCAAAATCAACAGGGCACTATTGCAAGACCCGTCAGCATTGTGGTGTTGATTGATGATTTGAAACCACGTGAACCGGGCCAAGCTTCATGGAAGTGGGGGAGGGTCCAGGGTGTAGAAGCGATTTTTTGTTTTCCTGAGATTCCTGCACATCTAAGCTTAGTTTTGGAGGATGCTCTCTTTCCTCTGCTAGTACCATTAACATTTGATCACGATAGGAGAGAGCATGGCCTAGACGGTCAACATTCCGGACTAGTTGTCCTTAGATAATGCGCATTTGAATTTTTTTCGAATGTGAATGCATATCGTACGAGAAAAGGGGATGGTTGACGTTTCTGAAAGTGGCCATTTAGGATATCGCCCCAGCCATGTACTGCAGCTTTACTTTGAATACAGTACTGCCAATGGATTACCTGAACACGATGCTGTGTCCGCCGAGTTCTTCTGTTGTTGACGAGCATACAGAATAGCGTGATGACGACGGACACAATAGCTACGGCGGCGATGATGAGCACCGTGAGTGCGCCATTCGGAATTCCTTTCGACGACGGCGTGTCTGAGTCGAAGGGCATATCTGTAAAAATACTGTCAATAATGGTGATTGTTTGCAAAGTTCCAGCAAGCAATTCTATTGGGTCATCAAATTTTAAAATCGATTACATACAAAACCAGTAATTTTTGGAATTTTTAATATTTTCATCGCCTTTAGTAGAATCAAAAAATGATATTTTTGATATTTCTTCCTTATTTTCTTTATCTCCCTCATTTTTCTAAAGTTTTTAAGAGTCACAGTATCGTAAATATTAAATACCAACAAATCGCTGCGCAGTATAAGGTAGCTCTCCAAGGATGAGATATTCAGTTCGTAATCATTTGAGTGATCAAAAGAGCTCCAGAAACTTTCTATTAAGATGTCAAACTCAAAGATCTAGGAATTTGGGGCATAGACCTTACATAGAGAAAAAAAAAACTGTAGAGAACAAAGAAGAAATCAGTTGCGGAAGTGTCAAAGCAGCATCAAGAGGCTTCTTCGCCGTTCGCATTGTGAGCGTGTCGCACGCTAGGCTCTCAAGGCCAACGAACCGTGGTCAGGTACCGTTCTCACCCGGGAGACGGCTTCCCCAATAAACATTTCCACGAGCATTTCTTTCCGAAACGAGCTTTCATAAATAATTAATAGTAAGGGCCATGATTTACAGAGATGGCAAGTGACTTTGTAGGCAAACAACTACTACAACTATATCTGTATTATTGTACTTACTATTATTCACTATAATTAAATGTTTATTTTCTGTTATATTTATTAATATTACTCAACACACGGCCTGCCAGCTAGAGTAGCGCAGGAATTTATACTGCGCCCCATGGAAATACTACTTACGCCTCTGTCTACGAGCGCTGAGTGAAGCCGCATCGGATTAGAAAACAGCATGAGGTTTTTCGTTGAAGGAAAGGGCTCATTGGCAGCTACCATGCAAAGATCATGCAACAGTTAAAGGTACGGATCGGGATCGAACTGATGTATTGTTTTGTTTGGAAATAAGGTAAGAAAAACTGAGAGGAAGGAATGATACACGCACCATCGAAACACTGAGATATTTCTCGAGGAGTCAGCCGTGATACGACGGAGAGACACAGCGCTGTGAGAAGAGGGAAAACACGAGAGAGTATGTCGTGCGCGAGAGGGCGCAGACGCCACCGCGGCGCATAAGAATGGCAGCGGTCGAACCGGTCAAACAGGAGCATGTACTCTCGTGCTTTACACAATCAAGTCGCAACAGTGGCAGCTCCCTGGGAATGGGGGCTCTGCTACTTCACTTAAAGCAACAGACTCAGAACGAATTCGAGGCGTTAAGCGGTCGGTAACGAATTTGTAGGTAAAGAGTTGACTGGTAATAAAGAAAACAACAAAGAAATCCGCCGGCGAAGCCTTTAAACAGGTTTCACTTGGTGGACGAGTTGTCTGAACTACTTGCTTCGTCGGTTTCAACCGCATTTGCCCTAATACTACTAGAGACATATGCATAATATAAAAATAGAAATACAACAATCAAAGGAAATAAGCAAGTAAAACCAATGAAAAAGACGCGGCAATTATTGGCAAATGGGCGTTCCCTGGAATATTTGTGAACGCCCCCTTCAACGTCGTCTTCCTGGCTTCTTTGCGGCTTCCTAAAGTGAGTTTTTTGGTTAGTGACACTTCCTATGGTCTTGATTAGGGCTAGCGCATCATTTCCACCCCATGGCATAGAATTTCTAGAACCCTGCTGAGACTGTTGCTTTAAGAAGAGAATTTCTAAAAGTATTCATGCCTGCAATAAAATCAATTGCTTAGTATATCATTGAAGTGCTCTGTATTGCACTGAAATTTTTTCTTTACTCCTCATCCCGCGTAAAGGCTGTTGCAATATTAGTGTCTGCATTTTTTTCATATTTCTTTCAAATTTTTATTTTCAGGAGTGGGATTCAAAGAGTCGTTGAGTATTCGCTTTGCACGTAGCCTCAAACAGAGGCTAGACGAGGAAATCTGCTGCGGAAGCGGAATAAATGCAAAGCAGACCAAGAAACACGGGGAGAAATATTGCAAAATAAACCCTTCTCCATCAGACACTTATGGCGAAATAAAGGAAGGCTAGAAGGTCAACCTGTATTTTGCAGGTCCACTGATGCTCTTGCAGTAGGATAATTAGGACCTTACCGCAAATTTTCGCTTCGCTTTCCCATATGCAGCAACTCAAACAGCTTCACTAGACAATCATTTAAGCACCCGAAGGGACATGGAGGCCACACACACATGGAAATCCCTCTTCGACGTATGGGAATTTTAGCTGGACGCGTGATTCAAATCAAAGATATCAAATCAAAATACCTCAACACTTCACACGCATGACATTATTAAAATAATAACATTATTATTGAAAAATATTGCAATACATAAGGGTTTATGCTAGCTTTGCTGATCGCAATGCTCACTGTGAATAAACAAAATGAATAAATAAGTAAAAAATAAAAGTACAAAGAGAAAAGGGAAAGGTGGCAAAAAAGGCTTGAACTCTTGCAGTCGAACATTTTGCAATTTCTATCCTAAAAGCTTTAGAGTTGAGCTTTAGACTTGGCAATAAATGATTGAACTCTCACATTGTTTATTACAGATTAAAAAATAAAGGAAGGAGAACACAGATGGTAAAATAATGAGTAACAGGGTAGATAATGAATTAATAATAATAAACATTTGAAAGTACACTAGAACAGGATGTTTAAAAAGATCAGTGGGGAGTTTTCTGTCTTGTGGTCTCAGAAGAAATTTGTTGACTAAATTCCTGTTTAGTGTAGAAGACAAATGTGCTCAGACCTTCTGTCTCCAATAGCAGCATTTCGTTTCAGCTCAGCAGTTCAACGGATCTGTGGGGTTTGATCTTTAAGCGGTGCTAGCAATGAACTGAAGGTACCATGCGCGTCTCGATGGGCGTGTAAAAACTGCGCAACAAATTGGACATTGGATCAAGTTGCAATGACGCAAACGCATTCAGACATTCGCCATTGTATACTACAACCTCAAGTATTCCCGAAGAAATGCTGTGGTGTAAAGTGACGTCATTACAAATGGGCTTGGGAATGATGGAATACATAGAATGTTCCCAATTTAGAAAAAAAATGAATTCGGACAAGGCTAAGCTTAAGGAGAGTTCTCTTTTGTTCTACCTTTAGCGGTGCGTACTGTAAAATTTACTTCAATTCTAAAGTGATCGCAATTTTTTTTCATGCATCAAGAATAAAGCCCCATCTTAAGTACAGAAAGCGAGAGGAGTCCCAAGGATAGCCAATGAAAATAGTCACAAGTCAAGTATATATTGAAAATTCGTCTGAGAGAAGGAACACAAAAAACGATGTTGAATGTTGACGATGTCTATGAACCTCATTGTGAGGAGCTGACCGTTCACCAAAGCGTAAGATCTAACCAAAGCGTGGCGTAACCTAAAGGTTAACTGCATCCATTCACCCGATGAAGGTCAACATCAACGGGTTCGTTTCCTCTGATGTCACCCATCGTTTTTTTGAAAACCGTACTCCGAAAACGACCGGAAACATCAAACTGGTATTTGGAAAAAATCTTGATGCTGCCCACTAATTAGGCCTATTATTTTGGCAAGGATATCCTCCAGAGAACAAGAAAGTCCGAAGGAACCAAGATGCAACCCTTGCTTATTTCAGCAACGACATGGTATGCGCACCTCAGTAACGGTCAAAGGTGTTTGGCCCTACATTTTTTTCTTCCTTCCCCCCCCCCCCAAAAAAAAACGACCCAAAATACGTTGGAGACTCCAACACCGACTCAAAAACACCGAAGAGCAACCATATCAACTCTTGAAGGGGATTGTTCAGATGAGGATAGATTCATATACGAAGCGCAAACACTTGTGACCGCCACTGTAGCTCGCACTGTTCAGCTAATGTAAGCTCTAATGTTGTGGAGAAAGAACAAATGATAAACAATGAATCTGAATAGATTATAACACGAAAAGATGAAGGAAAAGTGGAGGTCTAACGATTACGTACAACTGCAATGAATGATTCCTGGGCTGCGCCACATATCCAAAATTCACATCGAGTCACAAAGGGTGGATTGTGGACAGTAGGGTATAGAGTGCTTGACCAAGAGCTAAACACGACGAAAGACCAGAGCTAAATCGTTCATCCAATAATTATTTCAGTGTTCCTCTATTAACAGAGAAGGTATTATTTATGTGATCAACATGAGGTTAGTGATTGGAATACGTTAAGCTCATTGGCCTACGAAATTGATCCATGTTCATATATGGAGCCTCTACTCCTGCTATGACGTCTACCTTGATCTCCTGGAAACCTCTGCTCTTAGAAAGCATCCATAAGCTTTGTTCATGGAATTATAAAAATCACTCAGGTAAAAATGATGCAGAAATTAATAGCCATGAAGTATGAATTTGTTTCATTGCAGGATTTAACGAAAGCTGTGGCAAGAGAACGTCTTGAAACTCACCTGAACAGTTCAGCACAAAGTGGAATTTCTGCCAATATCCGCATTTACCGAACATCAGCGAACCGTGCTATAGCCTTTGCCAGGATGAAATAAACGAGATAATGAAGGAAGAGGTGATGATTGGTTGTTAGGGGATGAGAATGTCTCAAGCGTGCAGTCAGTGTGTCTCAAAATGCGTTTGTGATGAATCGACAAAGGGGGTTTTTGTTACAATCGACGAAGTTCATTGAAATATGTGACGATGACGACAAACGTCATCTCCTTTCATCACGAGTTATCATGGCCTAACTGCAACCCATGAATTCGCGGGTAAAAACTACATCAACTGGTCGACTCGTTTGGCAACTATGTACTTACTTCGGCAATTTCAAAACTTGACCAATTTCCTGGAACTCCCCTGGAGTTCACGAGGTTTAGTGGTCATTCCGGTGAGCTAGCCATCTATTTGGTCATATAGGCAAGATTGCTATTCACAAAATCAGCTCGGCTGATAACAGCGAGGCTGTGAAGTGTGAAAACCGAGATGCGAAATCTAGTTAGATGTACTCTAATAGAGACGTCTTAATCGACTTTAAGGGCTTCTAGGGTTTTAGAAGAACCCGTCAATGTCTTTCCACAATCAGAGAGGAAGCAAAGGTCACTGTTGTGAGAGTGTTACGCTACGAATAGCACTTTAAAAGAAGTTAGTGGCTGGCCGCATGTGCAGTGTGAAATAAGCGCTCAATAAAATTCTCATTCGTATGGACTGTACTTTGTGGTACATTTGTATTTCCATGAAAATGGCATTCACATAAAAACCATACTGCATTCGCTATGCTATCAATCATACGGGTGGAACAGATGGCAAACGAATCCTGCTGTGAAATAGGTTGCGTTCATGGGTAACGTATGAGATGTTCGGATCATTGGTTGGGGCATAGGGTACCACAGGTAGGGCATCTGACTGGCGAGCAAAATGGATCTGCTGGTACCAAATTAATTTCTCCAAAAACGCATTTTATGTGTTCAAACACTGCTGATCGTGGTATGCTGCATACTGGTATAATTTTTGAGGATGAACCCACATTGGCTTCCATTTCCAATCAGGGAGCGCAGGCAATCAAAGAACCTCTAATCTGGCCGAGGACCGCCGCCAGCGGCCTTTGCGATATCAACTTCGAATATTCGATGTAAAAGAGAGGGTAATTTTTAACAAGACGAGTATTGCGCTTCTCTCCCTCCGTAGACCGAATAGAGTCATTATACTTATTGAAGGCAGCTCCAGGATCAAGGTGGTATGATCCTTGAACACAAATGTGAAAGTGCGAAATCGGCCTACAGTAGAGATGAGAGGAGAAGAATCTGCCGAAAACGCTCAGGAGAATGGTAACCTTCGTAATCGTTTGTGCTAAGGCAACGAGAGAATAAGCGCAGAGAGAATATGAGGTGAGAGGGAGCAACAGATGGAAGGGCGCCAGACTACAATCTGATAAACGACAACGAAATTCGCAGCTGCCGCAGCTTAGGTTGCAAGAACCTAGTGCTCTTCTCGGATGATCTCATCGTCAGTGCATGACAGTGCCACGTATGCGATTATCCTCTAGCGGTTTATCCTACAGACCGAAGGAAATCGTTCATACTTCCGCTTAGGGTGTGCCTGTAAAGGCGGGACTTCAATAAAGTGCGGCCACGCCACTTCCGGTGACACGCCTACCCTGACACAGTGATCTGGGGCCGGGTGCAGCAAGCCCCAACTAGGGGATGGGTCCCCAAAACTCCACATCTCCACTCTGTCGATGACGCAACTCTCGTGCTAAAGAATAGGGGAAGAGTCCAGAGAGGCAGTTTTGGGGACCCATCCCCTAGTTGGGGCTTGCTGCACCCGGCCCCTGAACTTTATGTGCACCTGAGGTTTGTGCCTTACAGCATAGCAGTAAGTCGATTTCTTACTTCAACAGTCTCACACAGCTTTGAAACCGCTGGAGTCTCGTACAGTGAAAGGAAATTACGCAGTTTCGCGAATCAGATAATGTCCACAAATTTCGCAACAACCCGTGAATCACAGCGAATTTAGCAAGTCAGGTGCGGTGAAAGATTGGGGCTAGGTTCAATGGAATGGAACTGGTGATGTCAATAAGTTTGTTGGAGAAAGGCTATGCGAACGGAATTAGAGATCATTATTCGCCTGAAATGTAAACCGTCATCAAATACTCAAGTACGCAAGATATATTGACATTACTAAAAATATGAATTTTTCATGTGCACAAGATTCAGAATTTAGAATTGTGAATTGGGAGAAACACTTCAGAAGCAGACGATGTTTGCCTAGGTATCCGATTTCAATGGCCTTTCCGCGATACGTGAAAAAAGGGTTGACAATGTGAGAGGTCCAGAGGGTTCCACAAATGAAGCCTGCCCCCGTAGGCGGATCATTGATACCTTACCTTTTGAGAATCATATGTAGTCTGACAAAGGGGGGGGGGGTAGTGAGAAGCGGCGACGCGAACGATCTGGCTGATCAGATATGATGGGGTTCCATCCGATACGAATACCATTACAATATTCTCGCTGGTGGTTCCAAAAAGGCTACATATAGGGATCTCAAGTAAAGTGAAAGGCCTGAGCAGGCTATTCTTTGGGTCAAATGGTACTTTCCATTTGGTGTGAAATACGGTCTGCAGCAGAATGCATGGCGCACACACACCAAGTGAATTGATCAATCGAGATCGCTTCAGTTCCCACCGATTTATGGGTGGTCTGGTGTATCCGGGTGGAGACTAGATACTTGCAACTCCGTTTGATAAGTGTCAGACGATTAATTAAAGGATGGCGAAGGCTCCATTATGACGCCTAAAAACTTCTTCAAACATCCAAAATACCGAGAATCGTCGTTTTAAAACGCGATAGGTGTTACCTGATACCGCGATGTCTGGAAAAATGCCAGTATTTCTTAGGAGAAGGACCAAATAGAGCGTTGTCTTCAGCCACAGCTGCAGCTCAACAATTTTGGGTCCCCATTTATGTTCATTCTACCACGCGCAAACATCTTCCCTGATAAAAATTGACCGATCGCTTTCACTATTGTCGCATAGTTATGACGAACATTTAAACATGCTTTACTGATGGCTTAACGAATCCGCAGACTCCCGACTCACTGTCTCGCCCTCCTTAAAGGTAGTGGTTACGATGACTGGAGGGCGATGGGGCTAGACTCCTCACTCACCATGAGTGAAGTTGGGACCGTCTCCTGACGCATTTCCGCCAATGACCTTCACATCAAAACCGCAACGCCCCAGCCATCGTTAACTGCTTTTGATGGGTAAAAGGGAAATTCAGAAGTTTTGCCTACAATGGCCCACGCCTTCCTACCATTTTTGCCGTAAGATCGACATCAACGATCTGGTACACCAGTTGCCGTCCATTCCACTTCACAAATTAACTTGCGTAGGGCTATTTATCAATTTTGCAAACAAACGTTGCGAATAATCAATAAGCTTCAGTACAACTGAATTTTACTTCTAGGTAACTTTATAATGGACTCTGGGTCTACAGTGCAAGCGCTTCGCACTAGAGCCACTCGATACATTGGTGATGTTGACTTATCCTTGAACTTTTTCAGTTCAAGTAAAGAGCTATACCCTTTTTAAAGTGTGTATTTCGCTGACAGTTCTTATCCTTCTAGCGCAAGGAGTTGCTTCGCTGTCTTTGGAAAAAGTGTTTAGCAATAGAAAGAGCTCATGCAACCTTTGAATAGTCGGGCGGTTATCGTTAGTGATGCCTTTTAATAGTATCATCCCACTGATCACGCCTCACAAAATATCTCGGGTGGGCCTTTCAATGGTATCATCCTCTGATCTCGCCTCGCAAAATATCTCGGGTGGCTTTATCAAAACTTCGATCACACAGCAACCGCTGGTGGGGTCCGAAAAAATACCGCTCGCAAAATTAACATAACTCTCGGCAAAACTACTGTATACAAAGGATTACGTGACGTATTACAGGATTCTACACCCGAATCGGACGATCAGGCAAAGCCCAATAAAACGTCACTCAAAATGACGAGAGGTTTTTTGGGATATGTGTAGGAATGAAAACACATAGAAGCGCCTCGTGGTTTCGTTTTTAGTTTAGAATGAAGCTATGGAAGAAGAACCCTCGCCCTGTTGCGACACGAGAGAATTTCCCAAGAGCTCAGAAGGAAGAAAAAATGATTATGCAGAAAAGGAAACAATCAAAGGAATTATGTGAAATAGAGAGATATGAGAAATGTTGTAAAGGGGCAGAAAGGACAATGAAAAGGCTCATGCATCGCCCTGTAGATTTTCTAAAACAAGGGATTTTATGCCATATGAATTTACCAAGGATTCTCAGTTGGGGTAGAAAATATGGCGCATCTCAGGAAAGATCGATAGACACCAAATTCTATACTTCTATCATATTGTAGATTGAATGTTCTGGAAGCTCTTGAACTTTCACAG